>VZRI01003033.1:344468-371603 GCA_013397515.1 Upupa epops
CTTCACGGGGAAGATAAACACATCAACACACAAAAACATTCTGAATTCTAAAAACTAGGGATAGTTCTGATGGAGCAACATACCAGACTCTACTTAGAAGTATCTATTTATTGGCTAGCAAATAGACTTTACTATATATATATATATATATACACACACATATTTTAGTTGTTCTCTTCCTTGTATAGAGTAGTTTATTCTGCCTAAAATAAACTCAGAGGAAGTATCAAGGGTAATAATATTGAGGTGATGTGATATGAGCTGGTCTAATATACTTCAGGCCCTATCTATTGCCGTTAAGAGCAGAGGGAGGCAACTTCGATTTTAAAAGGTAGAGATGAGGAGCCTCTGACACCAGCAGAAGAGAAGTGCAGAAGGGAGGGTGCGGTCCCATTTACAACAGTGTATTTGGGATGTTAAGAGCGACTCTTCAGCATCAAAGCTGTCCTACTTCCAGACCTTACCGTATTTGCCAAAGCACAATTTAAGGAAAAATACTTGAGCGCAGATCACATTCCACTGGAAGACTTGGTAATAAATAAATTACATCCCACTTCTAGAAACAATTTCCCATGATCAATAATGAATAAAAAAAGTCAGGTCCAAAGAAGTGTTGCGACAGCATGGCACGCAAGTGAGTGACAGCAAGGATTTTGCTCCAACAACAAAATCAGTGCCTGATAAAGCATTGTGTTTCCCCGGGACTCAAAAGGTACTGCAAAATAGGGAGAAAAAAATCAACGCCCCCAACAAGGGCCCTGCAAAACAGCCTGAAGATTGTTTTGTGAATAAAAAGCTGTAACCTTGGCTGGCAGTTGCTACACTGCACAAAACATTGCGTTAGCACATGGGTGATAGGATGGGTGGAGTAAACTGCTTACACTAATGACCAGGATATTGTCATCTTTACAGAGAGACACACAGACATACAGATCATAAGGGGTTGGAAGAGATCTCCACAGGTCACCAAGTCCCACCCCCTCGCTCAATCAAGTTTATAAAACCTAAACCAGGTTACCCAGAACTGCATACAGCCAGGTCTTAGAAGTCTCCAGAGAAGTAGACTCCACAATTTCCCTGGGCAGCCCATTCCAGTGCTCAGTAACCCTTACAGTGAAGAAGTTTTTTCTCATATTAAGATTGAACTTGCTGTGCTCCAATGTACACCCATTACCTCTTGTCGTGTCATAGTGCACAAGTGAAAAGAGATTGCATTTCTTCTAGGCACCCAGTCTTCACATGTTTATATATAGGGATTAAGTCTCCGCCTAACTTTCTCCTCTCCAAGCTGGAAAGTCCTAGATCTCAATCTCACCTCATAAGGCAAGTGCTCCAGTCCCCTAATCATCCTCATAGCCCTCCACTGAACTCTCTCAATCAAGTCTCTACTCTGCTTGAACCAGGGAGCCCAGAACTGGACACAATATTTCAGATGTGGCCTCACTAGGGCAGAGTAGAGAGGGAGAAGAACTTCCCTTGGTCTGCTAGACACATTCTTCTTGATCCATCTCAGGATTCCATTGGCCTTCTTGGTCACAAAAGCATGTTGCTGTTCCATGGTTAACTTATTGTCCACAAGAACTCCAAGATCCCCCACCACTGAAGTGCTATCCAGTAGATGATCCCCCAACCTACACTGCTGCACTGCATTACTGCTTCTCAAGCGAAGGACTTGCACTTATTAAACCTCATTAAATTCCTCTTAGCCCATCACTCCAGTCTGTCCAGGTCTTCCTGAATGGCTGCCCATCCATCTTTGCACAAAGGCTGCAAAGGGTGAGGCATCATGCAAGTGCGTGACAACTGATCATCAGGTGCAGCTCTTGGGGTTGAAACCATAGAGGTGTTTCTGTTGCAGAACAGCAGCAGGCGTCCTTGTAATCTGGGCTTTCACAATCTCAACAGCCTTCTGACATGCAGTCCCTTCTTCTGTCCACATCTTTGGGAAATGCCAAGATTTTTGTATCATGGGGAGATGATCACTACAGTCCCTTCCAAAATAACCCATTCTCTGATTCTTCCATTTCATGTCTGAATAGCCAGACATAAACTAGTAGCAGATCTACAAAGGTCCCTGCGCTTATCTGGAGGTACTGGAGCAGAGCAATCCTACAGGGTCTGACCTGCTGCTTCCCTAAAAGCAGCCCTTTGGTTTTCTGAGGATAATCACTGGTCTTGCTTAGACATAACCAAACCTAGCTGTGACCAATGGAAATGTGCAGCTCGATTGCTGGGCCAGCCATACTGGTTGGATGAGATCTCGCTGTCTCGCTCATCTTTGAGCACTCTCATTGCTGCCCAGGCTCAAAGCAGCTACAAGATGCACGGCTATTATGGGCTGTTGCTTGACGTAAAGAGTGCCATGTCTAACTCTGAAGCAGATATCATCTGCACAGACAAAAACAGCATCACAGAAGGACACGTTTTTCTGTGGCCACAGTTTACAGTTTCAGTGGCTCAGCTACAAGCAGAAGAATAAAATGCAAATCCATCCAGACGAGTATTTACTTAAAAGCCTTGCAAGAACCCGTTTCACATAACTGAGAACACTTGTGCACCATCTGAGAAAAACAACAAATCTGAAAAAAAACAAACTGCAGAGAAAAGTGTAATCGGGAACTGTCTCGAGACAGTTTTTTGCCAAAACCCTACAATCTCACAACTTAAAAAGGAGCTGTGCTGCTTCAGTGGTCACGCTTCCTGCAGCACAGCTGGCTCGGTGTGCACAAAACTCGGGAGAAGGGCACATGCCCATCAGCTGTCACCCTCAGTTTGCACCCAGGGGCCAGTTCTGGCTTCTGGCCTTCCTGATAAACTGAGTCCTGATCAAAACCCGAAAAGGCTGCCTGAGTTCTCAGCAAGCTTCACTTTGCCACTCACGAGCCGTGAGTCAGCTTTGCAGAGCAGTGATGTGCTGGAGATCAAGAAAGGAAAGAAAATGGGATGATGAAGCGGCAACAACCAGACCCTCCTCTCCCAAAACACAGCAAAAAGCTTTACAAGTCTCTCTCTCCGGTTTCTTGGTAAAACCAGTCATGACACCAGCTGAATCATCCTGCCTCCCTCTAAGGGCACCTTGACAGCAGGTTGGAACTGTCAGACCATCAGGCTCTCTTTCAGAGACTGCTCCCATCTGCCCAGCACTTCTGCAGAACAGGTAGCACCCAAACCTATCAACCTCACCCCAGACAACTTTATACATCCCACTACAACCCGCCTCCTCCAGACTGGAGATGGCGAGAAATCACCCCCTCACAACACGAGGGGCTGAGGGCAGAGTTTCTTGGTGTATGTAAACAGGGGGTGCCAGTTTTATTTAGTATGCTGTGTCTGTCTGTGTATAATCCTGTGGTTTCTGGGATCAGGAAGAATTACCATTTCTGCTACTTAGTGTGTAACTTGGGGTTTAGGTCTGTGTTTTTTTTTCTTCTGAAACATCAGCAAGCAGACACAGGTAAAGGTGAATTTGTTTTGGGAAGGTTCATCTTGTCCAGGATTACTCTGATCACCAGGTTTGGGATCAAGAAGGATGTTTTCCTTAAAACAAGGATCATAAAGATGCTTTAATGCATTACAACATTCTGTGAGACAGCATTACACTAGAGAAGGCCACCTGGACACTTTTATTGTGCAAATACAGTGTTGCTACAGGAGCCCATGACACCAACAATATTCACAGTCTCTCCTCCCTTCTGCCCTAACACATTATCTTTTTGTGGCATTTGGTGTTTTAGACTTGAAGATAAATACATTAAAGTATGTGGGAGGATTATCTGTGGCTTTTGAAGCTCCATGTTCTTCCTCTGAGCCCCTGGATTTAATTTGTTTCAGAGTTGCCTGAGCTCACAGTGGCTCCACTGATCCCTCCATCCTCCTGTTTCACCAGCTACACAACACTGCACATGACAGAGATGTGCCCAAGGAAATCATCTGATAGTGATCCTTGCTGACTTATAGTCATTTACCCGAACACTCAGGAAAGTCTGCTTAGTGGCCATAATATACTATTATAATAATGTTTTATTGCCAATTAATTATTGGCTGTATCTTTTACCAGCAGTCCTGCTATTTTATGTAGGATCAGTGCTCAGTGAAATAACTTCAGCCATTCTGTTCTTTGTTTTTGGCCCTTCTCCCCATCCTCCAAAGCTTTCTCAGTATTTCATATTATCACAGTCCATATTATTAAGCTGCAAGTTCCCCAGGAGTTTCTCCAAAACACTTGGAAGCCCATTGCACAGCATCTCTAATTTAAATGCATTTGACTCAATAATACAATTTAATAACCACCATAGTTACAGTTTAGAATGAAAAATATCTCATTAGCTCTGTAAACTTGCAATACATGCTGCTGGGTTCTGGTTTGGGGTTTTTTTAATTACCAAGCAGAAATATTTTTGGAACATATTTGACTTTTCCATAACATTACCATCCATTTTGTCGTGCCCACTTAAGTGGTGGGCCTTACACCAGCATTAGAATCCTTTTAATTCCTAATATCAAATTTCTTTTAGTCCCAACACACTTTTATTTTCCTCTTTTGTTCTTTGCTCCCCTAACCACACACTTTCAAATGATATAATAGTTCAGCTTAAAAGGTAAAACCCAGATAATTGGTGGTGTATTAATTATTCTCTCTTCCCTTCTTTATATCTGTGCATGACTATACATCTGCACTAACAGCCACTGCCTGTCACCTGCACTTAAAAGAACATCTTTACCTATAACACCTAATAGTATGTATGTACATATATCACTCTCATGCACTTACTGTCAAGATGCTGGAAGCCATCCAGCTGCCAACATTATCGATATAAACAGAGAAATTGGAGCAGGGGCTGCCAGTGATTTCAGTGTCAGAGTTAACTCACAGACCAAGTTACTGCCCCTTTCGGACAGGACAGGGGTTGGCTCTTTGCATTATTCCAACACACAAAGCAGATTTTATTTATTTTGCACATCAGTACCATTAGCCTTTGGCACCTAATTGAACATGCAACAAAAACCTCTCCTGGAACAAGCAAGTTCCTTCACTGCTCAACACTGACTCTTTTATAAGACTGCCCAGGGAAGTGGTTAAATTACCGTCTGTGGATGTGTTTAAAAGTCTTGTAGGTGTGGTACTCAAGGACATGGCTTACAGTGGCCTTGGTAGAATTTGGTTAACGATTAAACTTGATGAACTTAAAAGTCTTTTCCAACCTAAAAGATTCAATGCTTCTATGAAAAAGCCATATGGCATCCCCTCACCCTGGTTTTACTTCTCCCCTTGTCCATTCCTCCCCCCCAAAAAATAAAAGGATCAATTATCAGAGAAGGATGGAGGCAGGAGCAGCAGTGCTCAGGGACAGGGGAGGCAACGCCTAGGTGGGCTGTGAGCTTTTCTGGAGGCTCAGCTAGACCTGAGAGCTGCTCTTCCCTCCCCTGTGCCTCCCACCAGCTTTCTCTCTGCACTCCCTCCCTGCCCTCCAGTTCTACGGCTATAATCAAATCATAACTTTTATTAAATTTGAGATTACTTTTTAATGGAATCAATTTCTTGCGTGGCGCTTTTCCCTTCTGCCCCGCGGCTCAGCCATGCTCTGCACTTTTGTGGTTTTGCTCTGGCTTTTATCTCCGCTGCTGCCCTAATGCCACATGCTGGCTGTGGAGGTGAGCACCCATGACCCTGTCCAGCATAATGGACAAGATGCATCATTTGCTCTATGGGGTCTTATAACACTCATGTTTTTCTCAGCGTCATTGGAGCAGACACCCTTGCTGAGAACCTCTGGGTTAAAGAAATATCATCCTAGAGGCAAGAGATCTCTCACCGTTCCCTTTGCCTTTGTTGCTGCACTGGAAACTCTATTCTAGTCCCAGTTGCTCTGAAGCTTCTGGTGTTCAGACAGGTTGAAGACACCTGGTAGAGGCTCCCATCCTTTTTGCTGCAAGTCAGAAATCCAGCCTATGATGCTCGTGGTGCCTGGTCAGGCTCTGTGAGCATGCCTGCTTCGGGACAGTCCCACAGGCAGGCTCTCTCCATGCTACCAAGTGGACCAAGCACAGTAGCTGAAGCTCAGCCTTCATGGTTTTACAGTTTCCTAATATCATAGTGCCCAAAATGGCTTCAGCTTTGCAGCTTTATGTAACCTTCTAATAGTCTTCCCCGCCTTCCCTTCTGCTTATTCTTTCATCTTTCTTCCTACAACACCTACAGATTGTATTATATCCTGATGCAAAAAGCCCTATTCTGCTTTCACTTGTAACCATATAATGACAACAAGAAAAATAACAGTGACAGTTTTTATTTAGTCCTTTTCCTGATGAAGCTCTTGAAAAGGAATTTAACATCCTAACTTGAGATCTCACATATGAATGTTCTGAATCTCACAGCTCACTTCATTAGAAACTATATTTTCTAAATCCTTCTTTAGGAACAACAGGTCAGGCTGTTTCCTGGTTGTTTTCAGACCTGGCTCTAGTCCAGGTGTCTTTGTCACACAAACTTTCTCCTAGTTTGCAATACCTGAGTTTTGAGAAGATGGATTTCGTTGTGGTCTGAAGACACGTGGAGCTCAGGCTCATGGGCTTTGTACTGTCTATTATGTAGTTTCATCAAATTTAAATTTAATTCCTCCAAAACAAATAAAGATGCATTATCCACAGTGGCTTCTTCAGATGAAAATAGAGCAGCAGAGTTTGAGCAGAGGGATGTGCAGAGGTGCCCTGAGGCTGTATTAGCTCCAGTGTTTCCCAACCCACTGCCTGCACAGCCTCACACCCTGCTTGCACCTAACGTTGGTGATACCTTGGTGTATCATGGGGTACAGACCACACCGGTGACAAACACCAGGAAGCGTTATCTAGTTTTACCTTTTTTCCCCATTAGCTTGTTTGATGCTCCTGTCACGCTATGAGCATCCTAAATATTCATCGTGGACCCAGGACCTGCCACTGTGTTCATACCACCATGTACCTGGAGAAATGATACTGAGATGCACTGCTTGATTTGGTCAGTAAGAAACAATGTCAGCTTTTTTCCTCCACGTTGGCATTTTCTAGAAGTCTAAGAAAGAGTGTTAAGTATAGGGTGCGTCTGCTCTTGCTGCCTCCCTGAATACACCAAAATATCTTCTATGGCTGAGCATCCAAAAGTGGGTACTCCATAATTAACACATCTCTATTAGCATTCACAGCATCTAACTGATTCCAAAGCAGTCTCAAATGCCTCTTTCCGTGTAGAATCTGAAGCAGATTTTACATTGTTCTTTGCATCCCTCCTAAGGTGAGAATCCAGAGCTTTCTCCAAACTAGAGAAATACCTCATGCTGTGACAACAGGATGAGGAGCTCTAACTTTGCAGCTATTCAAGTGACTTTCTTCTTTCTCCTTCTGGCAGAGTCTTATTTTATTTTTTTAGCCAATTCCATTCTGTGTATCTGTGCCCGTGAACAAAAGGATGTTATTCTCTGCTATTCATTTGAAATGCTCTTCCATGGTCATTTATGAAAGCATAAAAATAGATAGAGTCCTGCAGCATAGGACACATCACCAAAAGCTATATATATATATACACACACAGAGAAATATCTGTTTGTGTGTGTTTGTGTGTGTGTATCTTTTAAGGACGGCATTCCCTTTTTTGGCTATGTATATGGGGTTTATTCCTGCAAAGGGCGAAGTTTCTTCCAGTCTCACACAAATCACCACGACTGAGGGAACTGCAGTTCTGCTGTAACGCTGCCTGTAATTAATAAATCATCTAAAGAGCGGAGTATACCAGTCCACTTTGAGGTCCAACAGGAGACTTCCAAGTACAGAAGTCTTGAAAAAATGTTTAAAAAATGAGTCAATTTTGGTGACTGCTAGCAGCTCCGGTATTTCTGTTGCTTGAATCTACAAGAACACTCAAGTTTTGTGAAGATAAGCCCTCCTGCAGGTTTTGCACATAGAGTGGAATATGTATATGGCTCCATTTTCCCTCAGCTCAGGGATGGACACATCCTCTTTCCCAAGCACAGGGAAATGTGGGTTTGGTGATACTGCCATGGCTTTTTCCAAGCTCTCTTGGAGCAGTCAGGTGAGTCAAAGCAGCATTTCAAATCTTCACTTGGTGTCTGTTTATAAGCCTGATGTTGAAATAAATAAAAACCTGTGTTGTCATCCACCTTGGTGACTGCTGCAACCTTTTCAGCTGCCCTGCTCTTTTCCTGTTATCTCATGCCTGTCTGTCTGCCCACCACTATCTGACTGACAAAAAATTTCCTGCCCCACACCCAGGCTCTTTCAGAAACACACATTTCATTATGCAAGCCATCGAGGCTACATGTCCCCTGTCTTATATTCCCGGGCTTGATAGTTTCTACATTAAGATGTTCTTATCCCTGTCTACTCCCTGATTTATCCCACTTCTCTAGGCACAATGGTCCCAGCTCCTTCTGGAGTTGGATGTGCTTGGGAAGAAGGTGGTGGGCACCCTTTTGTATCTCACTGCTGTCTCAAAGCACGCAGTGACCTGGTACATGTCTCACCAAACAGCCTCTGGATTGCTTATTTCCCACCAAATGAAGAATACAAATGCTGTCCCTTATTCTCAGAGGGAAGTACATTTTTCAGTGACATGCTGAAGAGGACAGCCTGTCCTTCATCTAAAGCCATCATAGCGTAACACCGCAATCTGCAGACAGACATTATGCAAATGTCTCTTTTACAGCCCTATCAGAAATTTGTCTTTTCTTGTGCTTCATTAGGACGTTGGCACAAAACGTCATTGCAGCCTCTGAGATTTGCATCCTTTCCATTAGAGACACAAGTCACTTTTCCAGTGTATGGCTGGTTTCGGTTCTGTAGATTTTAGAAATCTAGTCTTGCTCCTTGCGGCTTAGAAGACCCCGCTTGTGGGCCTGACCTCCACATCTAGGTATTTACTAGGCTCCTCTATCTCCTCACTAGTGCATGAGCTGTCCACGTGTTCAGTGGAGCTGAATCTGAAAGAGGAAAAATAATCACAAAGATTGAATGGAGTCAGCCCCAGCTTGGCCCTGGGTATCCCACTGTCTTTAGGCCCTTATTTTTGTCTCCATGGTGGCTGCAGCATACTTCTCATGAGCTGGTCTGGGCTCTGTTCACCGGTTACTTCAGGATTAAAAGGCACAGGGATGAAAACTATGTTCCCAACATCATCGGGTCTGCTCAGGAGAAACCACAGCCCCTGGGAAAGTGTTTGTCTTTCTCAAACAATAAGTCCACGTAGTACATTCCATGTAGCAATAAAAATGTGAAGTTTTCTTAAACTTTCTGCCAAAAGTCCTTGAAGTTTGGTCTATTGACCCCGCTATCCTGCTGTGTATTGCTGTTTTCCATGGGTGCTCGCAGGATGTGGATTTTTATGTACTTTCTCAGCTGTTCACTGCTTATGGACATGCTGTTATGTGGTGTTTCTGCACATGTCCTGTGGACACTGTTAATTTCTGTGTGGGTTTCACAGAGATTTCTGCCCTGCCTACTGATCCTGCTTGTTTGCCCAGTCCAGACCAGCCACAGCTGTTTTACAATGCTGGTCATCCTCTAGCTCCAGCTTACGAGATCTCTTCCCTGAAGAAGCAAAGAGTGAGGAGTTTCAAGATGTTCTGGCATGGAAAATCTTGCTCTGAAGGAGAACACCACCTCCATCCTATTTTACACTCTTTGTGAGTAATTCACTCCTGCTCTAGTACAGGGAAGTAGAAGAACCACAACAATAAATTGGAGTTTTCAGTGTTTTGAAAGAACTTGCCAGTTCCTCTTTCTGTACCTGAAAATGTCTCTTTGCTACTTGGTATGTGCATCTTACAATGTATTAAGACAGAGAAGCTGACCTGAACACTGAAGCTCTCCCAAGTCTATGCCCAGCCATGTGCCCCAAGTCGCTCAGATCCAATAATAGGTTGACTTGCATCACGTTTCCTCATCCTCTGATAGATTGCTCCTGAAATGCCATTTCCCTGAAATATGAAAAGCTGAGAAAATATATAAATAAACATAGTGCCTATATAGTAATCTATAAGTAAATATAGTGCTTATTGGGAGAAAAGCACTGGAGGGATACTAAAAGTGAGTTGTTTGGTTTGACAGAGCACAATGCGTACCTGGCTTCATTACTCTGTCAGAGTACATACTGCCAGGAGGCATTTTGATAATTATTTGTGATGTTTATTTGTTTATTTATTCTCACTTTAAACAAGATGAGGCATGCTACGTATTTTGTCGAGATAGACTCACAAGAAGGTATTAGTGTAGGAAGCTGCCACGGTTTTCTAATTGTGAAATTAAAATAGCTGTAAGAACCTGGTCCTTTTCTTTTAATCCTGAAAATGAACATTTCTAATCGCTGTTCTTCTGAGAAGCATCTGAACATGTTCCTGCAAACTCTGCTGAAAATAAACACAGGGAATTTCACCCTCAAAAATACTATGCAAAAAAATAATGAATGAACTCAAACACAGTAAATCGATTTTTTTTGCATCCTTGGCAGCAAGCTCCTTACTCAAATTTCTATTAAGCCTCTGGAAAGGCTGTCTTGTATCAAGAAAGAAAAAAGGCAGCCCATTGGATTTTGTTTAACAGATGCTAGACTTCTAATGAAAAACCCAGAGAGCAGCAAGCCTTTGCTAAACTTGTGGGTCTCTTACAAATCTAATCATTAGAAATTTGGAAAAAGATATAGTGCAAATAATTTAAAAGCAGACGTAGGCTAAACATTTAGTTAAGTATGGACTATCTTGCCAGACCGTGGGTGTTTAATTGCCCACTTGCTCAGGAGGTCACTTAACTATTTTCCCGCTGTGTTTTCTCTGTGAACTGTGAGAATCCAGCACATGGGGAGCCCTTTCCCTACAGCTCTGGCTTGCAAAGGCACTTCCCAGTGTGGGGTGCCACATAGGTTGTAGGATGGCTCCATGTTTACATAAAGCTGGCAGTATTGGCTCAGGCTTCCTTGTGCACGGATCCTGACAGGGTATTGGAACAAGGAATTAGAGCTAATACTCTGAATCAAAGCCCATGGCTGCATTCCCTGGGTGTTGAGAAAATGAGGAGGCAATGTAGGCTGCAGTTGGAGCTTCAATGTATGGCTACACCTTTTATTTTGAAAATACCTGTTATTTTCTTTCCTATTTTGGCTAGTGGACACTCTTTTGTTAAAGCAAGATGTGACTGGAGGGGATACATTGGCCTGCACTGCCGGTTAGTGTGTGTGCATGTGTGTTTTTGTGTGCATGTGTGTGAGTGTGCTGGGAAAGCTCCAAAAGCCTTCAATACCCAGGTTCATCATGGGTATCATATCCATAGCAGGACATAGGAACCCGTTAGGGTCCAAGTGCAAAGTTCCCAAATCCTATGGGAGGATGCAGATGGGTTCCTCTCTGAGCTGCAGATGAACTCATGGTGCTACTAGCACCCCCAGTGCTCCCACTGCTCTGAATGCTTTTGTTGAGAGAGGCCAGATGGTGAGAGCCTTCCTCTCCGTCATCTCCCATACACATCCAGGCTGGTGCATAGAGAAGCAGCAGGGTCCATGCTGGTGTGGTTGCAGTGAGTCTGGCTCCTCTGGCTGTGCTGTTCCAGAGCTCGAGGGTACACTGGTATTGCCTGTCAGGGAGATTGGTGGGATCTGAGCTGCCAAACTTCCCAAGTCATTTACAATGTGCTCTTTGCCCAGCCCTGCTCGGTGGTGATGAATGGAGTTATTATATCTGCACAATCTTATCCTACCCCCCAGCAAAACTCAGTGGTGAATTGAATGTTGCTGGGGAAGGCTAGTGAAGCATACAGAGCTGTGATCACATTTGTCTTGCAGGATAAGGAAGAATTGAGGGCTACAGTAAGCAGCATTAAATGGCCAAGTATGCTGGATTATAGTTTGGCAGCTCCCTGCCAGCTGTGGTCTTCCAATGGGTTTCCATTACCTTCCCATAAACTTTGGGCATCCTGGCAACTGGGACCAGTCACTGGGACTCTCCTCCCGTCTTCTCTCGCAACTCTTGTGCTTCTCAGTTGGGAAAATCAGCTTGAATGGAATCACAGAAACAACAGAATCACAGAATGTCTTTGGTTGAAAGAGATCTTCAAGATCATATAGTCCAATATTTGACCCAACACTGCCAGGTCACCACTAAACCATGTCTGTAAGTGCCAGGTTCTCGCACTATTTAAATACCTCCAGGGATGCTGACTCCATCACTGCCCTGGGCAGGTTATTCCAATGTTTGATAATCCTCTCAGTGAAAAAATGTTTCCTAACGTCCAGACTAAACCTCCCCTGGTGAAGAGTGGTCCTGGTCTGCAAAGGAGTCACCTTGTCTTTGCCTGGTTGGGCTGATCAGTCAACACTATTCACAGGCTCCTTTGGCTCATCATTTTCCTGTTTTGGGACTGTTGTCTCTACAGAAAATTCAAAGTGTATGGGCACCTGGTGGAAATGACCTCTCCTGCATGCGTACTACAGCATACAGTTGCATGCTGACCAGATGGGGCTAATTAATGGGCATGAGTTAGTTAATATTACTAGAGCATTTGGAAACACTGAATCATCACTTGCTGAACCATTACATCCAGTATTCCCTCACCAGCTGTAGTCAGGACAGATATTTCTGAGGCAGAGGAGTCACCGCCAGTTAGCCTGAGGGTGTAACTCTGGAGAAGGACTTGCAGAAACTGTTCTGGTTCTGTTCATTCTCCAGAATGGTGGTGCATGAGCTCTTGTGCTTCTTCGGAGTCTGTATGGATAGTAAGGGGCTGTGTTTAGTGTGCTGCTCTTCCCCTTCCCAGCAAAGGTTGTGGGAACCACCGGCCTCTGCATCCATCCATCAGTCCATTTGTGGGGGTGGTGGGCTGGTGCAACGCTTCATGGAGCAATGATCAGGCCTCTGCTGAATCCCGTCGGAGGAGGCCGAGTGTGGGAAAAACTGCTGGGAAAGTCACAGCTGTGTCAAGCACAAGCTCCCTGGGGATACCAGAATGGGGTTTAACTCTGTGCATGCTGCATAGTCTGGGGCTGCTGGTGCAGGACGTGCCTCTGTACTACCCATGCAAGGGGAATTGTGATCATCCTTGTCCATGGCAGCATCCTTGTAGAGATGCCACTGTCATCAGCTTTGCCCACTCATTAAAATTGCTGAGTGACTGGGTGGCAGGTCTCAGAGAGGGGTGAAGAGGCACTCACTCTTGTGTAGAGATGGGATCACAGGCTTAAAAATGAACGAGGACGTTTCTCATGATGTAAAACCACCACAGGCCCCTTGTTCCTCTCCTTGCAGTGCAAAGGAGGTGCGGATCGACAGCCCTGCCGAGGCACTGTCACAGATTTTCTTCTGCAGTATTAGAAAAGTGGGGAGAGATCTCAGAGAATTTGCATTAAAATGCCATTTGCTTCTTGCTGAACATGCCTTCTCTTCAAAGAACCACGTATTTTCACAGGAAAAAGGCGAGTAAGGAGCAGACTGTCCTAGGTACTGGGCCTTGTGCTTTTGTCCCAAGCAATTTTCATCTTAAGAATAAAAGAACTGCATAAAGGAAAATACTGCTGAGCACACTTGGTTTGCAATTTTCCGGCCTTTAAAGGCTGGTCCCATCACTTTCCTCCCAGTGCGGCTCGTTCTCTGGCCCCTGAGGACACTGTTTCCTTGCCAGATACTAATTTTCAAACCTCAGCTCTTTCAGCCTGTTCCAATAAACATCACAAGAACGTTTCTAAATAGGGAATGAGCATTTCTTTTTGTTCTCCTTAAGAAGAAGAGAAAGATTTTGCAAAATGTTAAGAAAAGGTTATTGGGCAATGAGGCATAGTTTGTCCTAGAAGTGGAATTTTTGACCTGTAATGAAGGGTTAAACCGATTGATACTGAGTAGGTGACCCTGATGGAGGCTTTAAAGTCCAGGATTGTTACCCTGGTAGGAGGGGGGAGTGAAATTATAGTGCTTGTGTGCAGGCATGGAGTTTGTGTGTACTGTGCCATTCCATATTCACTTCAGCTTGCTCTTTGCAAGGGTGGACATGTGATGGGATGCTGAAGCTTGGCTCTAAAAATAAAAGCATTATTACCAGGTTGTTTCAGGCAAGCTAAAGCTGAGTCTTTTTCTTGTCTTGTCCTTCATTCCATCATCCCTTGTGTAACACAGCTGAGCCAAGGCAATGGCTTTAGACACTGGGATTGGACTGAGGGGAGTGGTTCTCTGCAACTACATGAAGAATACAGGCTGCTTCTGCTGAGCTACCTGGCTGATTAGTGATCATTTTAGTTAAGTAGAAGCTTATATGTGGCTCTGTAAATAAAGAAGCTTCTGAAAAGCTCGCTGCCTCCCAGCTACACCCTGTCAGGTACTTTTGGATTTGTTGAGTTGGACATCTGTTGTGGTGGCTGTCTGAAGTCTGGTTCATCAGCTGAATTGCATCAGCTCTAGGATGATTCGCCATCCCATACGGATGCTGTGGCAGCTCCAATGGAGGTAAAACTGCACAAAAGACCCGCTAAATATCTCAGTGTGCAAACAAAAAAGAAAATAGAACCAAAAACCCTTGAGCAGAAGGTGTTGCAAGAATAGTTTTCTTGATGGGGAAATTGAGGGGTGAGTTTGTCACCATGTGTAAATGCCCTGATGCCTGCAACTCAGACAGACAAAAGTCATGTAGATATGGAGCTTAAGGATATGATTTAATGATGGGCTTGGTACAGCTGTGTTAATAGTTGGACTTGATGGTCTTAAATGTCTTTTCCAACCTAAATGACTGTCTCCTATAAAATGAGTTGTACAAGATAGATGCTTTTCCAGGTCATGTGCTTTAGTCAGCTATAAATTACTGGCTTATTTCCAGGACGTGAATTTTCATGTTTTGCGATCTGATCTGATGAGATCCTCTGGCTTGAAGTCTGTCTTCTGAATCCCTAGAAATGATGGGAGGTGAGAAGCACTAATCTACAGATAACACCTGCTTGGAAGGTGTTACAATACCTGCCAAATCCCATGCAACATTGTGTGCAGCACTGTGAATGATTTCATTACTCACATACATAATAAATGTGCAGGTATCCATAGGCTGTCTTGCTAAAATAATATTCATTTAATAGCAAAAACGAAGAAGAGCGATATGAACATTTTAGTCATTAATATATCTGCCTGTTCTGGTAGATTCTGGAACTTGGAAAAGCCTTTCTGCTCCTCATTTCCCCATTACAATGTTGAATCTCATTTAACTTACTCAGGGTTTCCTTTTTTTTAACCCCATGATCCTCTATTTGCCATTTTAGCCAGCCAGCACTTGCCACACATAGAGACATCCCTTTAACTCCCTTTCCCCGATGTAATGTCTTAGAATTTTTGTGAAACCTATCTGCATGGATCCCAGCGCATACAAATCCAATGACACTATTACAATCAGGCTTAAATGCTGCAGTAACCCTCTACCATTTAAGCTAATAGCTCCCAGCAGGCAAAGGTTGTTATCCTTTATGGACCAGCCCTCTGGGGAGCCACGTGGAACAGCTTGGAACAACTGCTTATGCTTTTGGAAGTTGCCAAACTTTACTTAGTGCCGCATATGACCCTGGATTTTGGTGATTTTTAAATGTAAAAAAAACCCCAATCCTTTTTTCTTCTCTAGTTGCACAGCAAAGGTTTCTGAGCCTTGGTGCATTTGTGTAAAATGGACCTTTCACTCAGTAATTGCTTTCTCAAATTCCCTGGATTATTTGTAGTCACCTGCGTGTGCATCTGGAAATGCGTGCGCTGAAAAGAAAAGCTTTGATTATTTTTTTTTACAGACAACAAGCAGAGGAGTGAACCTGAGGGACTTCCAGCCTGCAAAATCCCAGCAAGTCCTGGGGATAAACACGTGGGCCTCCAGGCAGGGAGGTTTGAGGTAAAATCGTTGGGAAATGCCAAAGGTTTTCTAACACGTTTGCAAATGGCGATGCTTTTGTTTAAAGGAGTTGATATTTATTAGGCATGCCAGTAGAATAAAAACAAGCACAGATGGAGAATAAATCTTCCTGAACAGCCAGAGCAGCACTTCTTGATCATTCAATAAACATCATATTTTAGTCCTGTTAGTCCTTCCCAGGCAGCTCCATTCCTGGTACAAGAGGGGCTGACTGAAGATAAGATTAGTTACCAGGTCTTCCTCAGCCATCACCTTTTCCGTTTATTTTTGCAGGCTGTGTCTCTGATACTGGGGTTTTCCCATATCAGCCTCTGTTAAAAGGGCAAGTTGGTAGCTAGTAGAGGAATTCTGAATGGAAGAACAATATCTCTTTATATCATCAGGAGTCTTGTCCATTAATACCTTGGAGGCTGTCAGAAACACATACTTGATATCACATTTATCATGTGCAGCACAGCAAACAGAAGTGATGGTTGGTGCAGCAGTGGATGCAGGTTTAAAACCACCAAGTTTAAATGTGGGTAGTGTGTTGGTTCTTCATTTGTGGAGCCCTGAGTGCAACTGGACACATCACTAGAAAAGCTTTGATGGAGATGTGCTTCCATGTTGCCTTCTATGTCCTGGGCTTGTATGCCACTTCATTTGTCACTTCAGCTACCTCTGGCTGCAGAAAAGCTCTGGTAGTTATGACTAGAAGACCAAATAATTTGAACGCTTTGTGGGGGATTATGGAATCTGGCTCAGTGTATCAACTCAGCTGTTGAAACCTTCATTTGCCACAGCTCTTTTCAGAGCTGAGGGGTGGAAAGGAAAGAAAAGGGGATATTCTAACCAAATCTGTCCTGACTACAGGCTAAAGCAGGACAGAGAAGAAGAAATCTAAGCATTTCATCTCTAAAACAAAATCTTGAAGCCATGGACTTTGTTGGGAGAGCATGAGGAGCCATGAAAAGCAACCAGACACTCCAGGAACCAGAAGCATTAGAAAACCTGTCCCTTTCACTGAACAGGCTTGTCCTCTTTCAAATTCCCTTGTTGCTCTGCTTTGGTGTTGGAATGCAAGAACTGGACATACAGCAGATGCTCCTGGATGCAAAAGGTCTCCCTTTCTTGAGGACCTCAAGGAGCAGATGGCTCCCTGCAGGCTTAGTTGCTCTGGGTGGCTAGAGGGCCACTATAGCAATGAGCTGCTTGCATGCTTGAGACAGGCATGTTTGGGTTCATAAGGATCAAAAGGCAGAATGGCTGGCAGCATCCACCTTTGCTCAAACAGATTTGTGTGTTTAAGAAGGGATGCGGCACTAAGCTCATACATTCCTCATGTCTACCAGGACTCCAAATGCAGCCTTGGTTAGAAAGAATTACTGTGATGCTGCTTCAGAGGACAATGGTGGGTGATAACGGAGATCTCTGAGCACTGAAAACAAATCGCTTTGGTGGGATTGATGTGCAGCTGCAGCCACCCCCACCATGGGTCTGCACTGCATCAGCCATTCCAGGAACAGCTGATCTCCAGCAAGGATGGCTGGTCCCTGCGAGCTTGTTCCTGTGCTCCCTGGTGAACAGCTGTCGCTTAACAAGGATTAGTGCTTTTGAAGTTATTACACAGAAAAACATAGCATTTGAAAAAAACCAAACCACAGCAGCAAACCAGCAGAACAATATGTAGGTTGCAAATTGACTGCCAGCAAGGTGGGATGCATCCCAGTTAGGGTGCCTTGCAGAGCTATAATGCAGCCCTGTGTGGGTGTGCAGCCTCAGCTTATAAACACTCCTGTAAGACCCAGTCTGACCCTGTGCTGGGATGAATGGCATACACTTAACAAACCATTCCTCAATATCTCTCTTTTGCTTATTGTTTGGAATGGTCCCTTGTCTTATATGTTGCATGCTATACAAATCTTCTTCTGGGGACAGAATTATTCATCTCCTTGGCCTAGATAGCGTTAATGGGACACAAACTAATGGACTGATTTTTCACAACACTTTCCAAGATGAATGGACTCCTTAATCCTCATTTTATCAGTGAAGAGTTGAAGCATAGAGCATTTAAGGTCCAGAGATTCCTCACATGGTAGTGCAATCTGAGACTCCAAGGATCTGCTTTAGGTGGTGCTTAACGTTTAATGGATGGATTATTTAGCATTAGGTAAGCTAATTCCCCTGCCTGCAGTAGCAGCTGTGGGATGTGAGATGCAACTGGAGCATCTCAGAAAAGCCCACAGACGGTGCCAGCAGCTTCTCTATGAGTTCTGGACAACATTGTCACCTTCCCCACCAAGGATCAGGAAAGAGCCTGGAAATAGCTTACATCTGGGATCAGGAAAAAATGGAAGACAGATACCAAATTATCAGTTGCAATTGCTACTGGTTGGTTGTTGAATCCCTCTGCCCCAGGATCCATGTACATGGGCTTCTTCAAAGTCAGCAACTCTCAGTTGCTCAGTGAAGGAGAATTGACTATGGAGCTGTGTTTGACTCAGAATGGGAAAACTCTCATCATGGGAAGATGAAGCACTGGCAGCTTCTTACCCCATGGTGTAGATTTTGTTGTGTAGCAGGTGTTGATCTACAAGCATTACTGGGTTCCTGGGCAGTATATGTATTTCCCATAGGGACCAGTGTGTTTTCTGCATGTGATGGATTATACATCACCTCTGGAATTGCTGACTGTCCACTGCATGCCTGGCAGTGCAATGGTGATCTACAGGATGCTGGACCTGGAACTGTTGAAGCATAGCATCTGTCCCTGACAATTGGCTTCAATCCCCTACTGCCCTTAGTTTTCTAGTCTCAGAGGCTCCCCTTCTACATAGGCACGCATGCTTTCTCTTTCGGTTGTATCCTTTTGTTGCCTTCAGTCTCTTAAACCATGGGTGAATTTTTGTCTTGTGATTGGTTGTCTCTCCCAACATCCATAATCACAAGCAAGTAATGTCAGAGACTCCAGGAGATGAATTAAAACAGGATAAATTGTTCATCTCCCACTGTACCTCCGTGCTCCCTGAATTAGCCTGGGAGGCAAGGGAGTGTTTTAAGAAAAGCCAGCACTGCAGGTCTCCTCCCTCAGCTCTTCTCAAAACACATGATTTTCCCCCTTGTCTGCAACCAATCTATACACACTCCCATTTATTATAGAATCATAGAACCATTAAGGTTGGAAAAGACCCAAGATTATCAAGTCCAATTGTCAACTCATGCCATGCTGTGCTCTACAAACCTATCACATTCACTTCTGGGCCCACCTAAACTGTTTATTTCCAACAAACTCCTTTGCTCTTGTATGCTCTGGGAAGGGAAACAGTGCCTAAAGCTTCTAAGTGTAACCCCACACTTCGTGTTTCATCCTTCTTTCCCTTGTTCCTGACATTGCCTTCTGTGACTAGTCTGAAAGCTGACCTTGTGTCTTCTCTGAACCATCTTTAAGAGTCCTAGAAGGTTTTTCTTTGCCTCCCTGGGAGATAACAACTAATTCAGTGCTCATCCATGCATGCAAAAATTTAAATAATAAATCATCTCTCCTTGCCAGCACATGAATGCAAAGACCCACTTCTTGCTGGAAAAGTGGGACTCTTCCTCAGTCTGAGACAACTTAGTCCTTATTTTTGTGAAATTACTGGAATTGTGGAAGGTGTGTGCTTACCACCTTCCTGCTTTGGCTCTGCTCCGAGGGAAATGATTGCTTTGGGATATCCAAAGTGCCAGGGAGGGGGAGAAGGGAAGCGCAGAGCAGCTGGTATGGGGCAAGGACTGAAGGAAAGGCACCGTAAAGAAAGGGGAGTAGAGAACAAAATGTGGGGTGTGGGAAGCTGAAAGACTTGGTGTATGACCCATGCACACAGAACCAATGTGGTAAATTCTGTTCTACAGCAACGTAAAAGGTTTTTATCCTTTAACTAACACAGTGGTGAGAGGTTTATTCAAGTAGAAAATTTTTAATTGCATTCTCTTGTAGTCAAATATTAATGGAAGGACCTTGTACAAATAAAAGTGAATAATGCAACAGCTTAGCTGACAACATTGTTTCACATTCATTGCAGATTGTGAACCTTCATTAAAATGGATTATTTTTGCTTTGGAGATTTAACCAGCAACATGACTTTCCCCTCTCACTGGCCCTGTTATGCCTGAGCCCACAGAGAGTTTGGTCCAAGGAGGAGTTTGCAAAATTAATTCTGAAATAAGAGGCTGAAACTTCCAGGACGTGAATTCTTCTCATCCCCTTGGCTCAGAGGAGAGCTCAACATGGAAATCATTAGGCAGCGAGTTTAAGCAGACCTCCACAATGGAGGAGGGCTTGAAGGAGATGGGTTTAGCCTGTCCCAATACTAAAGGACCTGGAAGGTGGCCTTCTCTGTAGGTCAGTGGCTCTACCAGTTGGGTGGATCAAGTGGTCTTTCTGCTCCTGTCAGACCAGCATCGGGGGGCTTTGGGCATACGTGTGTCTCGCACCAGAGAAAGCAGCAAAACACACTTTGAAGAAAGTGATGGTCTGGCAGTGGTTTCAAGCCATGTGCCCCTTCCTGGTGAGTGGTGATGGTGAGCACAGGGAGACTAGTGAAGACACTGGGCTAGCGATGTCTTGCTTCTTCCGAGTGCCTCAGCTCATCTCTGTTGCTCCTCTGAGGATCTATCCAAGGCCAGAAGATACTCTTGAACCCCTATCTGCCTTGCTTGTAGATATCTGAAAGCATTCTTAGAGCAGGGTTGTCAGCTCCATGTCCTGTTCCAGCAACATTACAAGGGTCTGCCCTACTGCCAGCTCTCTAGACTGCTTTACTTGTGATAGTCCAAAGGTTTGGTGCCTCCATGCGTACATCAGCCATGCTCCCCAAGCAGGTTTGTGCCCCATCCCAAAACTCAGCTGTACAGCTTCATAGCTGTCACCACTGAATAAGCCCAGGCAACTTCAGGAAGCAGACC
This sequence comes from Upupa epops, assembly GCA_013397515.1. Taxonomy (NCBI): domain Eukaryota; kingdom Metazoa; phylum Chordata; class Aves; order Bucerotiformes; family Upupidae; genus Upupa; species Upupa epops. The sequence goes on from VZRI01003033.1 coordinate 365,289, forward strand.
AAAACTCATCTCTGGAAGGGGATCCAAGAACCACAGTAAGTGTCTAAAACGACTACAACATTTTGGTCCAAGTGATAGCAGCAGCCTCATGTGGGAAGCAAGTGGCAGGAGCAAATGAGCAGCCTAATACCTCAAAGCATCTAATTTCTATGGAGGCTAAGCCATGGAGAAGCAACAATGGTACTCAGGTGGCCGTGTGGTTAGAAGCACAGCATTTCAGTGTTTGTGGTGACAAATGAGCTCAAACTAATTTTCCAGCAAATTTCTCATCGCTATCTGCACATTGCTTGGATGGAAAGTTAAAGCTGTTTCAGAGCATTTGCTGCAAATCTCTCCAGCTGCACGTTTTCACTCTGCCTAACCCAGGATTAATTGAGTTTGTAGATGCAGCTGTAGGGAAGCTCTGATCTCCTCTACTACAGTTTTACTCTTAAGTTTCTTTGCAACTCTAATTCCTCACTTACATTTTGAACAGCAATTCCTTGTTATTTTTAGTCCTAAAACACCAAAACACAGAGGAAACAAGACACCTACGGAAGTTGCCCCTGTGCAAAATTATGAATGATTCAAAAGTTCTGTCGCAATTGCCAGCTTCCCTTTTTCTTGAAAAGCTTTGTAATGTTAGCAGTATGGGGTTGGTTTGCTCCCAAGTGGTGGAAAGCACCTGAAAGAATTTAATTGAATTGAGTTTACCCCCAGTGAATCACAGAAAAAACACTAAGATTGGGACATGACAAGGAAAAAACACTCTATAGCCTGAGTTCTGCTTCCACAGGTTCCTCCTATGCTCTGCCTCAGTTTCCCACCACCTGCATCACTCCAGGGCTTGGGAAAGTGGAAGTGTTTGCAACAAGGGAGCTCTTTATCTTCTGATGCTCAGTCTAGCAGCTTTAAAGGGTTGAATCTATTAATTTGCTGGTGGTGGCTCATAACACATAAGGTGTTCAGCTTCCCGCGTGCGTCCAAGTCGATGTGGGGACATTTGCTGGAGCTGTTGTGCAGAGGAGCCTCTGAAGAGCTGCTCGGTGACTGGGGGATTTATATCTGTACAATAGCCTCACTGTAGAGTTAGACAAGCTACTGACATGGCAGCACTTATAGTCTATAAAACAGCAATTATGTTCGTTATTAGATCATCCCATTTACAGCCTGAATCCTTTGCCTATGGTGCATGCAAAGCAACCCAGTGACTCTCCCAGTGCTGGGCTAATCTGTACTAATCCATTATGTAAATCACCAGGACAATAACCAGAGACAAATGTTAAATGTCTTAGAAGCACTCGGCCTTCCTTAACGAAATTTGACCCACAATATTTATGGTTTAGTCTGCAGACTGCTGGGAGGAAATGCATGAGGGAAGAACATCTGCACTTTACAATTTGTAGATGTGGTTTGAACCCTTGGGGCACCTCCTAATCTCTGTCTTTTCATGCTGCTGCTGCTGTATTCATCCCTGTACATGCAGCAAAGTGCCTGGACTCCTTGAAACAGGACTCCTGTCCCCAGACAAGGTCATTTTAAAGCAGCTGTGGCCTGGGGCCACACTCGACACATTGAGTCCTTCCAAAATATGGCCTTTGTGACCAAGGCCTTAGGGAAATCTCAGAGAGAATAAAACTTGACTAATGCTGTTGTGGGTCATGAGAAAATGTGTGCATTTTTCTTACTTAAAGCCACTCATGACATCTCTGGTAGCAGCATCATGTATAGGGCACTGAACAAGAAAAGGAAGAGGAGTGCGCAGGCAATTAGAGCAAGACACCCAACTGCAGAAGAGTGGAGCTGATGGTCCATGCTGGAGGGTCATACCCGTGTGTCCCTTCTGCCCCTGGACATAGCACATGTGGCTGGGACACATCTAAGGGTGCGCAGATGACACTGCGGGCAGTGCTGAAGGACTTTACCCACACTGTCTGGGTATCCCTCCTTATTCAGTTCTTAAGGGGAGTACAGATATTTCATATGGGTCCTTTATTATGGATTCATTATTATTGATTCCTTATCCCAGAGCTCCTTGTTAGAGATATGGAAGGGAAGGCTACAGGAGGAAGCTCTCCTCTCTGCCATGAGGTCTGGCTATAAGCCATGAAGATCTGAAGTGTCCTCTGGTTTTTTCACTTGTTCTCCAGTTGCAGCAAGGAGAAGCAAAAGCCACAAGGGGATGCCAGATAGATTCTTGTCTCTTCCTGGATTTCTGCAACTTGGGAGAGAATCTGGGCTGTGGCAATGAATATTTTAAAATGTGGGGCTTAGGAATTTCAATGGCAACATGCTTCAGCAACACTCTTCAAAGCAAATACAGACATGGCTGTGTGTCTGCACTCTTAACTGTCTATTGGCATTTCCAAGCTCTGCTAGCAGAACTGCTAGACTTTGCATGATCTGCAAGATATAGATGGTCTCTTCCTCCCCACCCCCATCTTTTTATTCACATAGACCTTAGGATAATTACATGCAAAAATCCTATGCTACTGCAATGTTGATATTGCACATTTAGAAATCATTGCAGAGGGGATGCATGTAGGCAGAGCCATAAGGACGGTGGCAGCTGGCTGCCAGGCTGGCACATAGCAATTCGCCGCCAGTCACAGTGGAGCCTCAACGGGTCCAGACGCTTCCTACAGTCTCACACTTTGCTTGAACACCAAATTTGCCTCCCATTTGAGGTACCCGCATGTGCTTAAGCCCCAATATGTGTCTTGGAGGAGGGAGGAGAGGCATCTGCAAGCATCTCAGTGGCAGCGCTGGGAGTTATTTTAAGCAAACCCCATGTTTGACTTTGTTCTGAAGCACATTAAAGTGCTCAGGCAGCCAGCAGCAGAGGTTGGGATACCATTTGGGACCAAGCCGCTTGCATCATGCAGTCCAGCTGTAGTTGTCCAGGTGTGCTGCTGGACTCCAAGCCAAGCTACTGGGCAGCCTATGTTTGCTTTCAGGTGGTCTTGTCCCCAGGTTTTTCAGGTTGTCATAGCTGGAACAGAGATGTCTAGAGCCTGATGACAATGCCCCACATTTGTGTCATTTGCATGCAGGCACAAAGACAAGAAACTGTCCCTTTTGAAGATGGAGATGGAGACCAGAGGATCTCTAACAGTTCCAGACCCACTTGTGAGTGTACCTGTATGGAGTACTGGACCATTGCTGGCTGTTAGGAAGGCCTAAACCCTTCACATATAACAGGCTGTAAACAAACATTGGTAAGGATGCTTTTCCTAAGCTGTGTGAGTGGTCCATGTCCATATCCCATGCCTGAGCAGACATTTATCCTCTGGGTGTGATGTAGGAGGCGGCAGATGGGGAAAATCACCTGGAGCCCCATTTTCAGCTCCACACAGGGTGGTTTGAAAGAAATACAGCCAGGATGAACTTTGTGGGGTGCAAGCAAGGGGGAGGATGTGATGGATTCAAGAGAAGAGCCCCAGGGGTTAGGCTGGGGGAGGCAGGAGAGCAGCTTGCAAAAATTAGAAAAAGAGCATTTTTATAGGGAAAAGTGTCTCTGCTATTTACACCACTCATCAAAAAGCAATGGCAAGGTAGGTATCCTGCTGTGCCATAGAAGTGGTAATGGGCCAGCCTCCAGCCTCTACCTTCAGCTCTCCTGCTGGGCTGAGGCTGCATCCCTTCTGCACAGCCAAGGGTGTGTGGCTGTCATCATGTCTAGGTTTGATTGTGCCAGTAAAAGTAATTTTCCGATTTTCAAATAGTTCTCTTTAAGAAAACCCAGAAGGGAACAAAACATGAAGACCTCTTAGAAATAATGCAGGAGGCTTTGTAGTTTTGCACAAAACAGGTTTCCTTTAAAAAAAGCCAGAAAGCAAAGGACCTTGAACCCTGAAATTTTGTGGCCAAATATTAATTCTTTTTTTTTAAACGAAACCAGTCAGTTTTCTGTTCTTGCAAAAAAAACAAAAAAGGTCCAAAGGAAATGGTGCTAAATCACCTGGAAATAAGAATCTGCCATTTGCTGACCTGTACAGTCTTCCAACAGGCAGGTCATCCGCATGGACCCAGCTCAACGCAGCGTGCAGCTAGGTTGTCCTATCTGTAGGTGGTGCAATCATTAAAAACCAAACAAATCAGAATCCAGAGCAAGAGGGTTGCCTTATGCAGTTGAACTAATCACCTCAACTGCCTTCCCTGTGCTGGGATTTTTTTCTCAGTGCCTTTAGGTAGCATCTCCTTATGCTGGACGTCTGAATATGGGGCTGGGACTTTGTTGGCTTGTGCTGTGATTGGTGCTTAAAAAACTGTGTGTACTTACATACAATTATTGTGATCCCTTAGCAACTGTTCTGGGCTGATTTTAAGAGTTTCATCGTACCTGACTTTCTTTAAGTTCTGCTTCTGGTTATGTATTTGTTGCTGTTCAATTAGCTATAAGGAGATAAGACAGGTATCACTAAGGTTTAAACGGAGTAGAAGAAAACAGCAATTTGCATAAATTAATTACGAGACTGACCTCGTTACCCAGTACTCCTCAGAGAGCAAGTGAAAATCCCCCAGTTTATTAAGTCAATACTTAGTTTGACACCTGAATCAAGCTTTACCCAAATCAAATGACAAAAGTAATCCACAGCAAAATGCACCATAAGTCCCTTCACTCCAGTCATTTATTTTTTAAGCTATCCCAACAATTTATTTTTAAACATATCAGTACGTTATGTTCCATGACATTTCACATCTACAAAAACACCATATGTATTGGCAAGTGATTACTCATTGAAAGTGCCATATCATGGATGCAAGCGTATCTGGCAGCCTGGGTTTTCCCACCTCTTTTGGGTCTATGCCCTTATTGTTTCACTGATGTTTTCTTACTGGGCAAATTGACTGAATGCCTAGATTATCCCATACTGAAGATATATTTGAAATTTCCTGTGGAGGTTCTGAGAACACAGCTTGGTTCTGTGAGTTGTGAAGGGTGGTGGTCTTGGTCTACTAACATTTGGAGCTGTGCTTTGTTGCTGGAGATGCCACTGGAAGGTGGTGCTATCCCGCCTGGCCCCAATATGCAAAGAGCAGATCCTCTCCAACCTGTGCCCTGCTGTACCTTCTGTAGAGGCATTACAGCTACTTCATAGAGCACAGCCTCACTGCATCAGTGGCTTTTGTGAGGCTTGAAGACATTATTCACTGTAACTTAGAGATTATTTTAGAGCCATCCCTTGATGCTCACAACCCACAGGCAGTAACTTTAATAACAGCGCTGCAAACCTCCACCACTACCTGTCTCATGGCTGAGTTGACAAGAGCAAATTGGTCTGAAATATCCAGGTTGTAGGGAGACAGAAAGCTAGTAGCTTTGTTACAGAGGCTGCCTAGCTGCATGTAGGATTCCTGTTACTGGGCAAAGCTGCTTCTACATCAAGACCTCCCTTCTTCTTCAGGAAGCTGCTGTGATTCATTTACCTCTGCAAATCACTAATATCCAAGTAAGTCTCTGAGCAAATTACTCCAGAGATGAATCTGGAAATGGCGATGGAGTTGGCTCCCACCATGAGAAGTGCCTGAGCAAGAAATGTCCTCATGTGCTGTGCCCCTTTGACACCTTCCCGCTGGCCCAGCTGCTGCAAGAGAAAAGCAGGGAACAGAAGCAAGGCACTGTGGAGCATGTGGATCATGAATAATAGACAGGATGAAAAAATGAATCCAGGTGCTTGAAGACAGAATATAAACTGTAATTAAAACCTAGTAGTGCTGCTCTGACAGATGGTACAATATGTACCCTGAAAATTGTCCATGAACACTTATTCAGTATCTGAGAACACTAACTGCTAGCAGGCTGTGGTACTACTCATGGATCACGACTTTATGGGTGACATCCTGGAAGAAATTTTCTGGATTGCCTCATGATTCAAAGACCACTTCTTTGAAGCACAACGCAAGAGCATCCCAACAGGAAAGAAGCTGAGGAAGGGAGTCAGAAGACCTGCGTGGTTAAACAGCGAGCTGCTGGGCAAACTGAAAAGAAAGGTCATGGAAGGAGAGGATGGCCACTTGGGGTGATTATAAGGCTCTGGTGAGAGAATGTAGCTATGCAAGTAGGAAAGCCAAGGCCTTCTTGGAAGTAAACCTTGCCAGAGAGGTCAAGGGTAACAAAAAGGGCTTCTTCAAATACATTGCAGGTAAAACTAAACCTAGAGGCAATGTGGGACCCATGCTGAATGAGCTGGGTGCCATGAAGACACAGAATAAAGAGAAAGCAGAGATACTGAACATCTTCTTTGCCTCTGTCTATCAATACTTCTGGGAACTGTCCTGATATCAAAGCCCAGACTGCTGAGGCTTCAGAGGAAGTTGAGACAAGAGAGAAGC
>VZRI01003033.1:371754-432108 GCA_013397515.1 Upupa epops
ATGATGGCAGAGCAGTGGACGTGGTCTATCTTGACTTCAGTAAGGCATTTGACACAGTCTCACACAGCATCCTCGCAGCCAAACTGAGGCAGTGTGGACTGGATTATTGCATAGTGAGGTGGATTGTGAACTGGCTGCAAGATAGAAGCCAGAGAGTCGTGGTCAAAGGAACAGAGTCTAGTTGAAATCCTCTATCTAGTGCAGTCCCCCGAGGATTGAACTGGGACCACTCCTCCATAGGAGGTTCCATATAATTATCAAGAGGAACTTCTTCCCAGTGAGGGTAATGGAGCATTGGAACAGGCTGCCCAGGGGGGTTGTGGAGTCTCCTCTGGACACATTCAAGATCTGTCTGAGTCTGTTCCTTTGTGACTTGGTCTAGGTGATGCTGCTGTGGCAGGGAGATTGAACCAGATGATCTTTTAAGGTCCCTTCAGATCCCTAATGATTCTATGATTCCTATAAAAACCACAGATCATCAGTAATCTGATGCAAGGAAGACTAAGTTCATCTTGGATATACTGACAGAGATGCAAATAGAATACTCAAGGCAACACTGTAAAGGTATTAAAAGCTGACATGGAGATATGTCCAGAAAAAAATCATAGTAAGTGGTTTTGTTTTGTGGTAGGAACATGTTCTGTTACTTTGAAGTGGGATTTGCAGTCCTGAAGTAGGACAGAGTATTGATCAATACTGACATGCCAAGGTTGTTCCCCATTCCAGCTTTCAAAAGGCAATGCAAGAATAACTTCTGCACGTCCATCGTTCTGCTTCTGTGCAGGCTACAGAAGGACCCGGATTCCTCTGCTTTCCTGCTAATATTGATTCTGCTCTCAGCATTCATTTTCTGCCTTATGGTTCTCACCAAGCCATTTGTGCCATTCTGCTTACACCTTTCTGTTATTTTTCCAGGCTTGGGTGAGTTAGAGCAGCTCCGTAGCAACGCTAAGAGCTGGACCATCCCTGGAGAGCACCTGGGCTCTACTTCGACAGCAGACGGAGAAGCCTCTCGCATGGGGCCAGCTCTGCAGAGCACTGCTCTGCAAATGTTCCTGCTATTTGTAATCAGCCGTGGTTGTCACACTTTGATATTTGTTCTTTATAAGCACTCCTGCAGAGCTTGCCAACAGGAATGTTTTCCACACAAAGATGCAGCAGCATGTGTTTCAGACATGAATTTTGAACTTACGAGTATTCGCACTGGAAACCTGAGGAGTCTGATGTGATTAAGAAGCAGATCCACATCACACAGCTTGTTTGCAGTCAAAACAGAACCAATTCTGAATTATGAAAATCATTAAGCCCAAGCATGGTCAGACAGCAACTCCTGGCAGAAGTATGTGTCCCCATAACCAGACTCACCTCGTCATTAATCTGTTCACACAAACAGGGCCAGTTGAGCCGGCAGTGTGATGTACAGAGCAGAAATGTTATTCAGTACAGTGAGGTGAGGTTAATAAAACCCCAGAGTGAGGAGAGGAAAGCTTTAAAGTATCTGCCTGCAGATGAGATGATCAGAGCACTGTGGGATGCTGTGCCTGGAGGAAATGCTGGGAAAGGCCCAACGAGGTGGTGATGGCTGTCCATAATCATGCTCAGGTTTAAAAGTAAGACAGAGATTTCTTGTCATAGCCCACCCTGGCTGCTCTTATCTAAGCTCTCTGACCAGCCTTGGACCCCAGGGTGACCCTCCTCAGAGCTTTTCACAGCATGTCTGTTATGTTGCAGCAAGGGCACAATTATCTCTGAACATCTGGGTGTAAAAACTGTCAAAGGAGACAGAACTACACCGTGCTGTGAATAAGAGAAAGAGCAGCAATGCTCAGTAGCACAGTGCTGGGTGAACCAAAGTGGAAAATGACCCCACTGAATCAGCAATGTTCAGATAGGAGAAGAAATGTAGACTTTCCCCTGGTCACTTTGATCAGCTGTCAACATCTGGGCTCTTCTGCAGACTTTGTGTCCGTAACTTCAAATGTGGAAACTAACCATGTCATAACCTTGAAGTCAGCATGCAAGTCCCCATTCAGCGAGGCTGGTGTGTGCTCCATGTCCCTCAGTGAATCCAGGTTACAGCTGATGGTAGTGAATCTGTAGCTTTCTGACACTATGGGCCAGAGCCAGGATAGAATCCCTGAGTGTTTCATCAGTGCTAACATGTTGCAGTACCTGCCAGCCAAAATCTGCTTCACAGGTGCTGTTTTGTCTGCTTGTTCCCAGCATTTAGGTGTCTGCAGATATATGCACAGTCTGCTGCTGTGCAGCGCTTGCAGCTCAGTGACAACTCTGGCACAGGATGCTTTGGGGAAGGAGCAAGGGTGAGGTACTACCAGGAGAAGTGTGTTGGTGCTGAACGTCCATTCCCCCTGCACAGAGGTGTGAAAACAGGATTTAATCTGGACTCCTACCATCATCAACAGCTTAGGATGCTGCTCCATTTTGCTTGTCACAGCTCATAGCTCCCAGCTGAGACACAGCTGTTATACAGGTGTTGCTTCTCTGTCCTGTTTCACCACAAGGCACCAGTGGAAAAGAGGGGTGAAGTAAGAGCTTTCTCCCAACCAGATCCATTGTTCACCTTGGTACTGGTGCTTAGCAGCTGCAGCAATGGTTTTGAGGACTTGATGTCTCCCAGCTGCACATCCCTGGGACCAGTGGGGTCTTATCCTGGCCATGGTATCTGGCCACTCTCAGCACATGCTGAGTGTGCAGCCTTGTAGGAGTATCAGCAGGTACATGGAGCTTGTCACTGAATCAGCACGTGGGACGCTGAGCCTGCTTCATAGTTTTCTGTCTCGTTATTCTTATGTTGGACACAATGAATGATGGGCTCTGCCCATAAGACCCTGGAGTTTGAGTGAGTTCAGAGCATCTCAGCCATGTAAGGGCTGCTGCAGCTGGTACCTTGGCCAATGCAAACCACCTGTCAGTTCCTGACCATCCCTATCCAACCATATCACTCTGATGGTCACTCATGACCTTTAGAAACACTGAGATAGATACAGAGGAAAAATCATAGGCTGACATGTAGTTACTTCTCCTGACTCAACAAATGCTACCTTCTGTTGTCTACCACCCATGCAGGACCTGTGAAGCTCCAGAGACTTAAACATCAGCGGTCACCTCATCTAATCAGCTACAGTAGCTGGAAGACAGGTTGACTGTATGTGGAGCTGTAGGGATGGAGTCTTGGTAACAGCAGCACAGACTCTCAGCCAGCTTAATTCTGCATTTCAGCCCTGGAAATACCTATAGGAGGGGAAATGTGTGGGAAAATCTGACAGCATTGCTGTGTTTGGCTGCTGACACAGACTTCTAATTAATTTCTGCACCTCTCTTCCAAAGCAAAGCTCCTCTCCAGGATCGGTGCTGTTTTCTGCTGAAGCTGCTCAGAGACCTGGGATGCATGCCACACTTTCACTCAGTTTGTGGACTCCGGAGACTCATGCATCACTGTTCTGGAGCTCCCAGCAGGGATCTGAAGGTATGCCCAGCACTGGTATTGACCAAACCTGTGGTGCTGCTTTTTGGGCCAAACATTCCAGGAGCAAGCAGCATGCATGCAAAGGCTCCTCACAGGTGAGAAGAGAGCCAGCTGTGGACTGATGGTCCAGCTTATACACCAGCTTGGCATGGGATCATCTGAGGCAGGATGGGATATTGTGCAGCTTTTGTCCTCACAATTGGTCCAAGAGTAACGGGGTCAGTGCTATCCCTGACAGCAGAAGACACGGGCACATTTATGGAGGTGGGTGTGAGAACAGCCTGTTTTTCCCAGCTGGGAGGTGAAGTGGTTGCTAGCTGGTAGGAGACCCACGTTTTGCAGAACGAACTGTTTGGAGAACAGCTTGCTTGACCCAGACTCACGGAGAAACTTACTGCCTTGCCATGGTTTTATGGCTCCTCCACAGATCCTGCATTAGGGAAGGAAGATCAACCTGGCATCTTTTCTATACAGACAGAGCAGGCAGAAGACCTTTCCTTGCCATCTGGATTTCGGCATGTCTGGAGACATTGAGGAAACCACCAGGACCAGAGCAGAACTGCATGAAGCACATCTCGATATCATCACGAGCAAAGGCTTCATCCTACTTCAGGAACAGTCGCAGTCGCTGTGTAGGAGGTACCAGTTGCTGAGAAACCACCTCCTCACCATGTAGTCTGCAAATGAGTTATTCTGAGATACTTTACCTAATGGTCTTTATCGTACAAGTGAATACCTACTGGAAAAAAAGACTACTGGATACAAAGCTCCTGGCTACCCTGACTGTTACTTCTTTTCCTGATAGAGGAACTCCATGGCTGGAGCTCTGCAATCAAACCCAATTTTTCTTTCCCCATCTTGCTTTTCTCACTTCTTCAAATTAGTGGAGTGGCTGTGTGCTTTCAATGGAGTTGCCCAGAGAAAAAGGCAATCCATTTTTTCCCATTAGCTTCGAAGTGTATAGCGCTAGAGTGAGGTATCACCTCAGCTTCCCCCCAGCTGGGACTGTGGGAATGTATGGAGAGAGTAAAGCTGAAGTGTTGTTCTCCACAAGCTAATACTTCATTTTTCATGCTCCTTCACAAAGGCAACAAGGCAAAACAAATAAGCCTTGATAGCCTTACCCAAATGAGTTATCATCTTGGCAGTTTATCCCCCGTTCCCCTTCATGGGTAGCTGCTTCCCTCAGAGGGAGGGATGAGAAATTTTGATTCATGTAGGCAGGCAATGCTAGATGAAACATTGGATCATGGTGACACAGACAGGACTCTTTGGGCCTTCTGTCCCACAATCCCTCACAGCCATGACTTGATCCACAAGGGAAAACTGGTTGGATTCCATACCTAGACACTGATTTAGCCACAGCACTGAGGTAGATCTGCCCAGACATTTTGTCTTGACTTAAGAACTACATTTAAACAACTGAACCTGTTTTGTGGGTTGATGATATGGTTGTTTGATTTTTTTTGGTTTTTTTTTGAGAACTACAATAATTAGTTTTCTATGAAAAAGTTCAAAATTACTGGAAGAGAAAGAACAGAAATTAAATAGGGCTTCCATATCGTCACCCCCTGCCCACACATGGGTAATTGCTCCTGCCCAGCCCCTTCCCTGTGCTTGGACCATAAACATGACTGCTCTGATTCCAATGCTTTCTAGCCATGCTGCCCACTCTCACAGTGTCCTGTCACAGGCTGTATTCTGAAAACATCTTTCACCACCTTGCTGTGCAGGCAGAGAGGCCAAGGCAGATAGCCTGGCCCTGCCTTAGTCTGGGAAAATACCTGAGAGCACAAGAAGGAACAGAGACACATGGGTCTCAGGAGTTATGAAACACTTCTAACTCCATCTTTCTTTTAAAGAAAGATGATAACTAACATCACTCCTGCTGGGCTGTGTGAGAAAGCACCATTAATAACCCAACCAGTGAGCACCTTGCCTTGCAAAACTCTGATTGCAAAGATTAACTGTATGTGATAAAAAAGAACAAAACCAGGTGACAGTGCCCACCAGGCTGTGCAGCACCAGTGCCCTCCCCTCCTGATGACATTGTGCCTGGAGACCTTCTCTCCCTGGGGAGCTGGAACAGCTTGTGGTGTTGAGGGGAAGGATGAGCACACCTGGAGCCAGGCAGGGGTAACAGAAGGTCTTTTTCCTCCTCCAGACTCTGCAAGGTTTATTTAGGAAAACAGCTTATGTGTCAGCCCCAGTGTCACATTGGGTGTGACGGAGCCAGAGTGACTCCTGGGTCAAAAACCTCAATCTGGGTTGAAAGCCCAAACTGAAGCCTGTCTTTGGAGCTGATCAAGTTTTGCAGATACGATACCAATGCCTAGGCATCCATCCACCCATCCCGTTCCACAATCTTTCTCCTGTTTCTCCCCTGTTCCCCTCTTTTATGCCTTTTCCTCCTGTCCTCCGCAGCCTGCGCTTCATTTCCCCAGCCCAAGCTGCAGCAGTAGCAGCAGAAGTGAGGTGGAATCAGCCGCCCGAATCGCGGAGCAGCAGGGAGCTGACACATCAATCACAGCTCTGCTGTTGGAATTAATGAGAGCGCCACAGGTTCGGGCTGTCACTCACTACACTCACTTTGCTGCTTCCATATGGCTGCCAGCCGACAGCCTCACGCTTCCCAATCTCTGCCAATTACAGCCTCAGCACTCCCAACCTCCTCCTATTAGGCTCACAGCTTCATTATTCTAATTAAGCCAAACAAGCCGAGCCCTCCCTTTTTCACTGTTGATGCATGTCCCTCGCATGCATCAGGACTACTGCAGCAAAATCCTTCACTGGGGCACTTTTGGAGTAAAAAACAAAAGCAGCTGGGTGGCAAGGAGTGTTGGGATATCTTCTGTGCCAATCCTTTCTCCTGTCCTTGCTCCTTTAGCTGGGCAGCAGGAGAAATGCCCTGTTTGGCAGCAAGCCTCAAAGGGGTCTTTCTTGTCAGAGTAATTGCAGGCAAAGCTGGCTCATTCCAGCCAGCTTGGCCTCCAAAACTAATTAGTCAGGGGATCATTCAAAGCTAGATTGGATTTCTATTTGCCTTTTTTTTTTCCTCAGGTTGTTTTTTTTTTAATTCTGCCTTCTGTCCCAAAGAGATGGGAGGTGGCACCCTGCAAGCAGGAGCCCATTGGAAAGGAAGGGAAGTCACCTCTCTCCTGGGCTGCTGAAGAAAGATGTGGTTAGGGGGGGTTTGCACTTTCCTGGGACACAGCCATGCTGATGCATTTCTAGGTAATCTGCCCAGATTTGCTCTGCCTCCACAACTCTTTTGCTGGCTAGCAGTCACTTGACATTCCGGTCAACCTGTGGTCACAGTTCCATAGGAGGGTTTTGGCAGAGACCTCAGGAACCAGTGGGGAGGTGGAACAGAGCTTGCCATTCTGACAACTGATGCATTTTATAGCAGCTGGATATTTCTCTGTCCTTAAATTGCATTGCTTGACACAGAATGGGTGGGTTAATTTGTCTCTGTGCTGGCAGAGATCACAGGCAGTCCCCCTGGAAACATGGGGGACAAAGGCCTTGTACAACAGCACAAGACCCCACTCTTTCACCAGCATCTCCTCCTCCATGCCTGGCCTATGCTGGCACACATTTCCAAAGCTGTCTGACCACATGTGAGTGCAGCTGGGTCTGGCAAAAAGGATGATACAGTGGGTGCTCTACATAGCCTATGGGTGTAATCAGTCATAAGAAGCCTTGCGTGAATGATCTGGCTGAATTGAGATATCCCTGGGACTTCACAGGTCTAACTTCACCTGTTCTGGGACTTGTTAGTAAACCCAGCCCTGGATGCATCCATCACCTAGTGTGGGGAGGTCCTGCGGTTTGGGCACGTGCAGTGACAACAAGCCGGTCCCTGCTGGAAGGGGGAGAACTCTTTTACAGATGCCCCACTGGTGCCACAGCCCCTCTATCCTGCAGCTGGCACTTAGGATTTGCTGACCTTTGAATCCCTTCAATGTGTTGCTCTCAGCGTTACTCCAAACAGCACAGCCAAGAGATGCAGCTGTTGGGCAGGTGCCAATATGGAGCTTGGGCTCTGACCAGGACAGGGAAATATTTCTTGCTGCTTGTGATTTTGGGTGGAGAAACAACAGTCATATTTCTCCATCTCTCCTCCCCCTTTGCTCTGTGACAGCATTCAGACAAGCCTTGGTAAACAAGGTGCTGTCTACCTTAAGACGGGGTTTAATTTTTCCTACCCCCCATATTTTTATCTACATTGTTCAAAACCCTTGACCTGTAATTTCATTTCTCATTTTCTAAACAACCCTGATAGCATTTCTAACTTCTCCAACATCTCTTCTCCCACCACCCCGGAAGTAGCAGATAAGCTATCTAGGCAAATTGAGGATGGTTCATGTCACTAAAATCCAGAGTATTTGGAATGAAGAAAATTACTTCTTATTTTCTATGCCCCTATTGACCACTCTGAACTAGCTCATTCCCACCTACCCCTGCTCCATCAGCAACCCGCAGCCCAGCTCTTCCCTGTCCTCTACTGTCTGTCACCACTACAGGTTCACTACTGCACAGCTCCTTTCCTTGCCAGATGCTACTGTGCTCACAGCCCCAAAGGGTGCTGTGTCCCTGACCAGGCATGGGACCTGCCACCTGCACATGCAGCAGTCAATGACCTAGTGGTGGTCCTGCAGCTCCTGTCAGGTGGGCAGGTAGAAGGGGATGTAAGCAACAGAGACATGTTGGCTATGACACTGTTAGCATTTTCCCAATGAGTTATTACCAGGTTAAAGGGTTGTGATAGTGCCAATATCCAAAGCTGGGTTATTGTGTTATTAATGTGCGGCTGTCGCTGGCTATTAGCACTGTGATCAATCCCCAGTGACAAGGGCTGCTTAGCCTGTCACACTTTGTTTTATCTTCCATTCTTAGACTTTTACTAACTCACAAATTGCTAATCCAATCTCCTATAACCCAGTTAGGGGAGGACATTGTCTCTGTGCTGCTCAGATGCAGGAGCCGGGGTGCTGGAAGAGGACATGCTAGTAACAGGGTGCATACACCTTTCTCAGGGGTGAGAGAAGTGTATGTTGGCTGCAATAAATATAAGGAAGCTACTGTCACCATCTCCAGAAGGAAACTCTCCCTGAAGCGCTGGCTAAACCAGTTATATGAAGCCAACATGATGGGGTTCTTCAGGACAGTGTCTTTCCTCAGCCTTTGGTACTTCCAGATCACCTCCATGTCCTTGTTGCTCCATGCTGAACTGGGGGTGTCATGTTCATCTCCACATGACCTCTACTAGTGTCATGAGGACAGCACTGCAAGCTGCTCAAATGCCTCTATCAAGCATCTCGGAAGCCTCAAGAACTTTAGCACCCCCACAATGGGCCAAAATCACCTTAAATCATGTGCACTTTGGAGCAATCCATTAGAAAGAGCTGGCAGCTTTTCTTTGACCTCAAGCTTGTTTCACTGCCCCGTTATTGGAAATGCTGCATTTCTCTGAATCACTCATTTCTGATCACTGACTACTGCAGTGCCTTCTCGTAGGAGGACTCAAGGCAAGTTGAGAAGGAGGGTTATCGCATTTCTGCTCTGTCAGATATGATGACCATGCTGCCTTAATACTGGGGCCACAAACCACCCAGAAAACCTGCTCTAAACAGACCGCAGCCCACAGTCTCTTGACATAGAGACCTGAGGAACCTGGAATATAAAATGAGTTTCCCTCTGCTCGTGGTAGTAACTGATGGTAGAAAGAACACAGACAAAGCTGGTGGAGGTGCCCCATCAGTGGTACATGGGGTTGTGTGAGGAGTGTGGGAAAGGACTAGTGTGGGTGGCCTAGGTAAGGGTAGGTGGGCTGGGATGGCGGGTACCCGTGACCTGGGGATGGGTTGAATGAGGTTGGAATAATGCTGTTGAAACGATGCTTTGCATGGTGAACCCTGTGTGGAGAGGAGCCTGAGGTGTTTCCCAAGCACCTTGCTCCCAACCCTAGGAATGCGTGCTCTTTCTGCACACATTGTTCAGGCTGGCGAGCTGGTAATTTTGTGGCAGTTGCTTCACACACACTGAGAAACTGCTTTTTGCTCTGTGGCCAAGACAGTTTTGTAATCTCTCTGCATGTAGCAACAGAGTCTCTGCAATGGGTGAACTGAATTCATCTGTGCACAGCCTGAAAGTCTGCAGGAGTGCCCTGAGGCTTGCAAAAGGCATCCTATCAATAAATGATCGTGATTCCTGAGCAAGAAAGCCAAGTAGCAAGCTCACGAGCCCCAGAAGCTCTCAGCACAAGAGGGAGAGCTCCTAGAGGATGTGCAAGGGAAGGATATGGCTGTGCTGAGCATCAGGGCTCTGGTACTTGCCTCACGATCTGGCAGCAGGTGTCTCAGGGCAGAAAAGCACGTAGGGAAAGGCAATTCCCACAAGGCCTGACCTCCCTCTGTGCTGACAGAGGTGTTTGACGTGAGCGCTAAGTTCTGCCAGGAGGGCAGGAAGATGCTGTGCTGAGATCTAATCCGGGGTGAGCTTGTCAGCAGGACCAGGGACACTTGTGGCCTTTTCTCTGGTACCTTTAGGCCCCTCCACAGGTCATGAGTCCTATTTTTAAATTTCATATCTCAACAAGACTCTATGGAATGGCTTCAGATATTACCAAAGATGAACCTGGACTTAGGTACGTGAGAAATGGGACACATTCGTAGAGCCCTGCAGCATTTCACAACCTTTGCTGTGTTAGAGAATTGTTCTTAGCACTGATGACCCTTCTGTGTGCGTTAGTCAACACATAATGTGCAAGAACCTTCCCATGGTGTCGTAACCAGTTACTAGGAACCACATAGCACCACAAAAGCACGATAGTTCAGGACAGCTAGACAGGTCCAGTAGGGTGGGTCCTACTGGTGTGACATGTATTAGGAAAATAAAACAACGGGCAACTCCCGGAGTGATAAGTATGTCCAAATGGTTCTGAATTGTGCACTAGCATGCTGTGAAAGTGTCATACGGAGATGAAGGTGTAAGTTCTTTTGCAGCTCACACAGGCTCTACTACCAACACAAGAATATTGTGTTCTAGAAAATATTCTGGAGGGCAACAGTTAACAACACTAGGCAGTGCTTCTGCTGAGCCAAATATAATTTGTACTTTGGGCACCACATTTACCTGTTTTCTTATACCTGGACAAGTTTCTAGACAGGCTTCAGGCTTTATCCCAAGCCAATGCACATATTGCACAAATCCTTTTCTGCATGCATGGGTGTTTTAAAAAAAACCTCAAAGAAATTGGAAAAATATAGATTAATAAAAAAACTTCTTGTGGAATTGGAAAACATGATCCTGTTGGGGTAGAGGTATGCAGGATCTGGCTGACTTGATGGCACAAAAGGTGTTGTTTTAGGTGTGGCTTCATCGTGCTCAAGAATGGAGCATCTGCTCTCATAGCAGGAGATTCCAGCAATTACTTATTTTTGGGAAAGATGATAACTAACATCACTCCTGCTGGGCTGTGTGAGAAAGCACCATTAATAACCCAACCAGTGAGCACCTTGCCTTGCAAAGCACTGATTGCAAAGATTAACAATGTCTGATCATAAAGAACAAAACCAGGTGACAGTGCCCACCAGGCTGTGCAGCACCAGTGCCCTCCCCTCCTGATGACATTGTGCCTGGAGACCTTCTCTCCCTGGGGAGCTGGAACAGCTTGTGGTGTTGAGGGGAAGGATGAGCACACCTGGAGCCAAGTAGGGGTAACGGAAGGTCTTTTTCCTCCTCCAGACTCTGCAAGGTTTATTTAGGAAAACAGCTTATGTGTCAGCCCCAGTGTCACATTGGGTGTGATGGGGCCAGCACTGTACTTCAGTTAACAAACAGGGCTAAGCATAGTTCAGGCACTCTGTGTCCTTGCAAGCTTTTAGATCAGCTTAAACTGTTTAAGCAGCTGCACTGCAGTTTAAGATTAAGCTGGTCTTTTGAGCAATCTAAGCAGTTTAAAATACTCTAAAGGCTTAACATTATAGCCAGTTTAAGTTGCTGTAGGGGCTTAAAGCAGTGATGTGCACACACTATCTTAACAGGGTTTTCCACAAAATGTGTCTTTATAGCCTGCGATAAGCTCTATGGATCAGGGTATGTGTGTTTACATAGGGCGTGATCATCTGCTGGACTCCCAGGCGCTTCTTCCTGACCTTGCACATTGCTGCTCTGCGTGTTCCAGCCTCTTCGCTTAGACTGCTGTGGCTACGCCAGCTGGAGAATGAACTTATTTTATCTTGCAGCATCATCTTCTTCTGCCAGACACACCAGATACACTTGCTTCTTCATCTCCTCAACCAGAGAAAGGAGGAATAAAACAGTTCGGTTTGGCAAGCTTCAGACACCCTGGCCCTTTGTCTTAGTGAAGCATCCACACTTGGTTTAGGAAGGATGTCTTCTGCATGTCTGATGAATCCAGGGTCAAATGGGAGCCTTCAGAGCAGCCTAGCAGAAGGAACAACTCTGAAAACCTGGTGTTGTGGGACCTTTAAAATAGGAGTCCTTGGGATGTTGTAAGACTGTCCTTCAAGGATCACAGAGGCTAAAGTTGGCTTATGTTGCTTTAACTGTGTCTTACGACATGCTACAGTCTTAAGACATTTAAATCCTTATGTGACGCTAAGGGTTTAAGGTCTTACAAAGCTTTAAAAGTGGCTTAAATGCTCTTTCACCTTTCACATTAGACATTCCTGGCCCAAGTCACACCTGTTTGCACAGCGAGGCATTTGTCCAGCAGTGCCACACAGCAGGATCCCTGCAAGCACAGACACTTTGGTGTCTCTCTTCCATGAACTGCCTGTCTTGGCCACTGGCACACAGCCTTACAGGTAGCAGTGGGAGGGGAGCAAAATGGCACCTCCAGCTCCTCAAAGTATTTTACCTAAAGGCAACGTGATGATCTTTGAGTATGAAGTGCCTGTTAAGAGAAGAGGATGACAGCCAGAGACCTTCCTGCCACTGGTGACAGAGAGCATCACTTGAGATTTTTTGGATCAAACTTATCACCAGGGTTCCTCTACCCCATCACTGGCAGGGTCAGTGCTGGGCTACCGTCATGTTGTTGACAATACTCTGTTTCTAATCCTAAGGTGCTTCCTTACAGAGATATCTACTGTGCAGGTTTGGTTTATGTGATGTTGTGCTTGGCATTGTTCGTACTCAGACAAGAGGGAAATAGTCCTCAGAAAGATTTACCAGCTGTTACCAACTTCTCACTGGATGGATGCATTCCACATACAGGGAAGTGGATCAGAAGCACACAATCAATCACCTGGCTGTGCTTTTTGCCCTTTTCCCTGAGGCTGGTACTGCTGTTGCTCAAAGCTTAGTGGACGGTGTCAAAGGCAAGCCTGTGGAAATTACTCTCTGAAGGCCACAAGGTCTCTGCTTATTTTGCTACAGAGCAGACACTCAGATGAATTTGGTTTCCCTCCTTCTGTACCACCTTGGTCCTCAAATGGAGATTCCAGCTAAGGTTGAATGCCTCCTCCTGTGATTGCACCTAAAGAACCTTCCCCTGTATCCTTCTTTTGGGATAACTAAATGCCCCAATGAAAGCAATTGATCATGGCTTTAGAAATGCAGTGCTGGGAGGTTTTACCCACCAGATCTGAGTGCATTTCACAACACAAGCAGGGGCTGGCTTCACAGGAGAGCAGGCTCCAAGGCCAAGCTGGAAGCCATGCCAGTGTTATGCTGAGGACCTGGCACTATCTTACTGGACATCAGATGTGACAGGTGTCAGCTTTGATAGAGCAGCCAGTGAGCTGATCCTGGGTCACACCATAAGTGAGGGTGTCAGCAGCCAGGCTGGCTGATCTACCTACAGCTCAAGGACTTCTTTCACTCCATGATGTCTACAGCAATTTTTCTTTCATTGGTACACGACCCTCTCCAGACCCTCCTATGTAGTTGCACTGGTGCTGGGAGGCAGCTTTCGGATACAGCATCTTGTAAAGATGGATTAATGCAACCAATAACATTTCCCACTCTAAGATTTATAAGCTTGAACATATTCAAGTAGCATGAGGGGCAATGGAGAAGAGACCAACTTCCACCTTTCTATAACCTCCTTCCAGGTAGGCAGACGGGGCAGTTACTGCTGCTCCACTCTGTTGGACTTTGTGGAAAGATGCTTGTGCCAGAAGCTGTTTTCTACTCCACACTGAAAATACAGTGAGGACCTGGAAGAGCAACCATGGTCGGGGGCATCTTCTGTCCATTTTGTGGCTTCCCCAAAGTATCAGTGTCTACCCTTGGCATGTCCACCTGATGCTTTTGCACTGTTAATGACATTCATGTACCTACTTGCCAGTCACAGCAGGAAGCATCTGGCTTTGCCAGTACAGAAGACAACCTGCCTTGTAATTCTGGGCTTGAAGGGCTACAAACATACCACCAGCTATTTGGGATGTGAGCATGGAACAGCCTGGACATTACTTGGAGTGAAAACATCATTGGCGACAGTGCCTGTGCATCCTTCCAGTGCCTGAGCATGGGTTGGCCATTGCACAAGCTGGATGTTGCTTTCTTTCATTTCGTGCAGTTCTGAAATTTGCAGAGTGTGCAACATTTTTATACATTCAAGAGGCCTGTTAATCTTCCTATTCTTCCGAAGGCAGTGGGTGGGTTTGCATTCTATGTCCTTCCTACCAAAAGAGAAAAGACCAAGGTATAAAGCCAGACCATCTGTAAAACAAAATTGCTTAAGATGTAATCCCCAAACCCCCCTTTTTGATGAGATCACAGAAACTGGGGCTTGCAAGTTTGCACCTGGCAGAAGCATTATTTGCTATTACAGCAGGTGAAGCGAGTGGATGTCTCTGAAAAATGCCATGCCCTATTTTTTTCTTCGTATCTATTTATCCTGTGTATGGAATTAGAGCTCTGAGCTCTTGACCCAGGCAGCCCAGCTGTGCTATCACAGAGTCCTGAGAGGGCTAGCTGAGTCAGGTCCAGATTGGCTAGAGCTGGCTTTAGATTAATTGAACTGTGAGGTGTACATGAACGATACCTGGAGGACCTCATACTCACTTATATATTTTGCATTTTTCACACCGGGATGCCACTATCTAAACAGCCTCACTCAAAAGTGCCTGTAATATAAAAAAGTCATTCATTATCCAAATAAACAGCTGCATTTCATGTAAAAACGTATGTCTAATAACTATAATTTTCCCTTCACTCTGTAAATCTGGCTGGTTGAAATGAGCAGCTTTTGTGCCCTCAGCAGTGGCAGAGGCCGAACAGGAACATCAGCAGCCTCTGGCTCACACAAAATTCCTGCAAACCTGGTTGCTTGCTCAGGTGCCTCAGTGTGCATGGAGTTTGGGCTCCCATGATTTTAATTCTTGCGCTTTTGGTAGGTTTAGCTGCATCTGTTGGAATTGCTGTGACAGGAGATTGCTTTCTTACAATGTTTCTCACAGGATCTGCACCTCTGAAAACTCTCTTGCTGGGGTAGTGGGGTGTCTAACAGCATGGAGGCAAACCCTGCTAAACATAGAGACCTTCTTTGTATTTGAGTTCTCAAAAACATCCCATCTCCTCTGTTCTGTTGTGGTAACACCAATTGAAACCAAATCCTCAAGAAAACCTTGGAAACATTATATAGACAACACACAACAAGATTTTGCACCAAAAAAGGGGGTTTTTTTTGCTATCAGCTGTGGGGAGAGAAAGCTTGTTATCCACTCCCTAATGAGCCACCAGGCAAAACGAGGAAACCCAAGACTAAACAAGATATCAAAACAGAGCACAATTAAACACTCCAGTTTTCAATGACAGACAGTTTGCAAGGACTCAACAGAACAGACACAGAGGGCCTTGTGATCAGCTTTACAGAACTTTCTCCTTCCTTCCAGGCATCTGTACATCATGTTGTACCTAAAGCTGCCACAAGCCCAGTTTCTCCCTCTTGCCAAGCAAAAGTCATGGATCTGGAGGTTAGGAATAGAAGTAGGTGGCTGATTAGATGGTGTAGCCTTCCAAGGTACTTTCATTCTGTTTTGTGTATCATTGCAGTGAAGTAACTGCCAGAGATGAGTCAGCTGGGATCTAAATCTGGTGCAAAGAGATGTTCTGAGACTGGCTGTCCCTGTGCTCTCACTGGAGAGGAGAGCAAGTTGGATGGTAACATTGTCATCCCCACTAAATTGCAAAGGACCCCGTGATATGTTTTTCCAGGTACTTGTGATTGCCCATAGAGGTTTCACCCCAGATAATGCTTCCTGCACAGAGGTGCCTTTAGGGACCAGCAGTTGCTCAGGAGACCTACAGGAGGATTCAGCCCCAGGACATCTCTGGGGTTTACCTCACAGGCACAGCACCATGTTAGATGCTTTGATCACCATATCTCCTAATCTGGTGTGATCTACATCCTTTCTAATAACTCGAGCTCCCTATTTTGCATGCCTCACCTGGTCTGACTCCTTTAACCCATATGGAATGGGGAATTCACCAAGATGAATTTCTCTAACTGGCAAGATTTTTCCTATGTAGCTGTAAAGGCAGAAACACACACAGGAACACAGATAAATGCAGAATTTTTGTGTCTTTTTCTGGACCAGAGACACATCCCCAGCTCTTGTAACCTCTTCCTCAGAGATGTTTCACACAAATGTGCTACATTTTGAAGTGAAAGTTGAATGGACACAGAGCTGCTGGAGGGTGTCCAGCATAGAGCAACAACGATGATGAAGGAGGTAGAACACCTCCCTTACAAGGAAAGGCTGAGGGAGCTGGGTCTCTTTATCTTGGTGGAGACTGAGGGGTGACCTCACTGATGTCTATGAATATGTGAGGGGTGAGTATCAGGAGGATGAAGCCAGGCTCTTCTCAAGGTCATCTGGTGATAGGACAAGGAACAGTGGGTGCAAGCTAGAACATAGGAGATTCCATATAAATATCGAAGGAACTTCTTGGCACTGAGGGTAACGTAACACTGGAACAGGCTCTCCAGGGGGGTTGTGGAGTCTCCTTCTATGGAGACATTCAAGACCTGTCTGGATCTGTTCCTGTGTGACTTGGTCTAGGCAATGCTGCTGTGGCAGGGGGATTGGAGTAGATGATCTTTTGAGGTCCCTTCCAATCCCTAATGGTTCTATGATTCTATGTTTCTCTATTCACTGATGCACTGGCTGCTAGCCATAAACAGATATAGTTCAGCAGTCAGCTGTGGAAAACACTGTTGTCTTCCTGCTTACAAGAAGCATTGTCCCCAAAGATTTTAGTTTTCTCACACATCTCTTTAACTGTCACCCCTATGTGTATGGACAGGCTTCCCATGCTCCCATGTGCTGGACCAGAGGAAGGGATGCTGTGTAGGAGGACCTATGCTACTAACTCAGCAGGAGGTTTATTTTCTGGAGCCACATCCTGCTCACTGCACAGCCCCCCTTCATTCAGCACTCACTTTTCCCCACTGGAACAGAAAGGAATGTGCCTATTAAGTAATTTTTGCTTGAGCACTCGCTGTCTAGACAGAACATGGACATGGCTGTGGCACACCCTCATAAACCTTTTTAGACACACAGCCGGGTACCTGGTAGGCCATGCAGAAGCATAGGAGCACACATGGGCACTTCAGCTCTCATTCACCCCTGTCTCCAAGCACAACTCTCCATGTGATGACAGCTGTTGACACTCGGAAGGAGTATTGGAGAAAAGGCACTTCTCTCCATCCAGCGCTGGGGCTGTTGGGTTTCCTTTCCTGCCATAGACACAGAATCATAGAATTGTTTAGGTTGGGAAAGACCTTCAAGTTCATTGAGTTCAACCATCAACTCAAATCTACCCAGCCCATCACTAAACCACATCATTGAGCATGACTTGTACAAGGATTTTAAATGTGTTCAGGGATGGGGACTCTGCTACCAACTGAGGCAGCCTGTTCCAAGGCCTGATGACCCTTCCCATGAAGACGTTTTTCCTAATGACCAACCTAATCTTCCCCTGGTGCAACCTGAGGCCTTTCCTCTTGTCCTGTTACTTGGGAGGAGAGACCAAACCACCACACTACAACCTCCTTTCAGGTAGCTGTAGAGAGCAATAAGGTCTCCTGTGCCAGGTTTGGTGTGAGCCAAGCTTTCCTGCACTGCCAGCCCATTACTGGGTTTTCTCATCACCTCCACTGCCCCAGGATGCAGTTGCCATGGCAATATGTGAGCTGAGGGCTTGGACCACCTGAAAAACTTACAGGAGGATAACTCCCCCTAGCTCCTTCTCTACCTGTGATGGACAACTCTGGCTGAAGGAGAAGGCCTCAGGGTTTTGTACCGTTGCAGCATCTGTGACTTTTGTCACTCAGCTATTTCACATTCAGATTCTGATCTGCTGCAACTCAGGCTGCAATTCTGAGCCTACAAAGCAAAAATGCCAGCTGAGCTAAGGATGGTCATTTTTGCTTCCCAGAAGTGTTATTGAAATATTATCTGACAACACACTGTAAGAAGAAAAAACCCAACCCTGTGCAAGTTGAGTGTTAAAAGTGTTGCTGAACCCATTATATAATTGCTCTCCGTCATTAAGAAGGATCAAAGTTAGCCTGAACCATTTGAAAATGCGTCTGGAGACGTAGCCCATAAGCTCTGTCTCATAACAGGCATTTAATAGTTAGGTGATTAATATGAAAGTGCTTCTTCCTTCAAATATCAATATTAACTTGAACTTTGCCTTAAGTAAGCTTGAGCCTATATTTGAAAAAGTATATTGGTTAATGTGTTAAATAAAAATCAGTCATTTCATCCTGTAATCTTTCTCCTATAATCTTTTCCTTTGACTCTTTCTCATTTTGATCCTGAGAGTAATGATTCAAGACCATTTTCCTGCACATGAATATACAAAAGGAAAATGTAAGTCACTTGCAGCCTGTGGAGCTGAATTTCCAATTCTTGAGGCAACAGAGCAAACAGTGGGTTAAGGAACACATAGGCTGAAGTGGTCTGACACGACTGATTAACAGAGCTGCTTCATCAACATATACTTGTGGATCAAAGTGAGGGCCACAAATATTTCTCAAGGAGAGAAGTGGCTAAATGAATCGAATAACATGTTTGCTCTGACTTGTTTGGCTGCCTGTACCTGCATTTCCGTGGCCCAATGTGTCTTTTGTTTCATTTTCCTTTCAGCAAGCCTACCAGCATCCCGAGGATCCAAGCTGCGTGTCGCTGATTGCTTGGTGTGATCTTTTCTCTGTACCAGTGGGCTGTTATTAATGAACTGCCAAGCCTGACACACAGAAAAGGAGCCGTGTGTATCTGCATAGCTACATAGCTTTTTAATTTGCTGCAGGTCACTGAGTTTATTTGGGAGAACAAACTTCAAGACCCTCGCTCTTTGTGGGCACAAGATGCTGAAGGAGAAACAGGATGAATAGAAGCAAATGGAGATTAAAAAAAAAGTTTTCTCCATTTCAAGCAAATTACTGAAGTGGGTGGGACATAATCCCCTCTGCATCTGTCCTGGATCCTGAGGGATGGCTGCAGGGCTGGATTCAAGTCTTAGGGGCTGCAGCATATGTTTGTAGAGAAGAGGCTGGGCAGGTTTCTGCAGGAGGGAGGAATGGCAGCTAAAGCAAAGAGCTGTCACCTCTCAGGGCTCATGGCACCCCAAAGGGCTGAGGCAGCTCTGCAGTGGTACACAGGAGAACATGCATTGCATTTCCAGAATAAATGCTGCAGGGGATAAACACCACAGCCCCTATTCCTGGGATGGAGCAGGATGGGTTGTGTATCTTCTCAGGAGCATCTTACCAGATTATCCAGGCTGACAAACCGTACATCAGCTTAATTTGGTAAGGAAACACAGTGCCCTGCTTTAATGGTCTGGAAATCAGCTAGTCTGATCCCTGCACAGGCACCCAATGCAGGTTCTCTAGGGTTCAGGTGGGTTTTGAATATCTGCAAGACATCGCAATACATCTCCAAATGGAGATATTGCAACCTCTAGGGTTAACCTCTCACTGTAAAAAAATGCCTTTCTATATCTGGAGAAGATTTCTTATCTTGTGCCCATTGCCTCTCCTCTTATCACTGGGAAATACTGTGAGCATTTACTGAACTCCAAGAGTTTCCCATCTAGGCCATTCCTCCAGCTCGTGGAGGTCTTTCTGAAGGGCAGCACCACCCATCAGGTGTATCAACTGCTCATCTCAGTTTTGTATTATCTGTAAAATATCTGTTCCATCTTGTAAGAGGATGCCCCTGATCCCATCTTCCAGCTCCAACACTCCTCACTTCAAACTGGCAGCAGGATGCCTACAGCCATGGGCAAGGCTGAGAGAATTCTCCTGGGGGGTCAAAGCACTTCATTGTTAAAGCTGAACCAGGCAGAAGGAGGTGAGATATTAGTTCCCAACTAAGAGATAAAGGATGCTACCTTGTTTCTACAGAGCACACACTAGACGTATGAGACGACTCTGCTTACACCTCCTCCACCAATTTTTCCTAGACATGAGCACAGCAGTTCATGTCCTAATGAGACAGTGACCATACTGGAGACATTTTCTGCTACAGGGTGGCTTTAAATTGTGGTTGTCTGGCAGTACGGGAGCTCCTGTGATCCCTTTCAAAGAAAGCGTGGTGTTTATCCAGGTTTACTGGATTAAAGAAAACAAAGATCAGCTACCTTAAGCTTGAAGCTGCTGAGCATTGGGTGGCCTGGCATGTGCAAGTGCTGTGATTCTAACAAGTCCAGGGCATTTTGGGACAAAACCAGACAGGCTGGGTATAAACCAGTCCAGTGACAACCTTATTGGGCATGTGGGATCCCCAGAGCATGAGAAATCACACATCTGAAATGCAAAGGCAGAAGATGCAAATTCATTGCCAGAGGACCATGAGACGAGAGTCAAATGAA
Source organism: Upupa epops (assembly GCA_013397515.1). Classification (NCBI taxonomy): domain Eukaryota; kingdom Metazoa; phylum Chordata; class Aves; order Bucerotiformes; family Upupidae; genus Upupa; species Upupa epops. The sequence goes on from VZRI01003033.1 coordinate 392,105, forward strand.
TGACTCCCATGCCTGAAGAAAAAACTCAACAGGTCTGGGTGCCTCTTAAGGAGAGGCTCAGCACACACAATGCTGGGTTGAGCCCTTGCATCTCCCATGAGGTCCAAAGCGGGAAGATCTGGTCCTGGGAGAGGTCCTGATGAACCCAGAATGGGTCCCACCCCCCCAGAGAGGGACTTCTGCACTTGGTTTGTGTCAAGACATGCCAGCTGAATCCTCCCAGCATGGCCTGGAGTCCAGCTATTGCATCTGTGGGGACACAAAAGACTGTAGGAAGAAAGGAATGTGCCCTGGGTGCAGTTTGTCTGGCACATTGCTACTGTGAGTGCAGTAATTGAACCGTGTCAATAACATACCAACAGAGCATTTCCACCAGAAAATGGCATTTAAGTGGCATTTTGTTGTAATAAAGAATTTCCATGGGAATACATTGATTTCAAGGAAATTTAATTTGGAAAAAAAAGAGAAGACATTTTGTGAGCTTTGAAAGCTCAAGCACCTCTATTGCAGTAAATACATCATTTGTGACTCTACAATTGACTTTGCTTCTCAGCTCATTCAACATCATGTAGTTATGTAATTTGATTGAAGTAGTTAGCTAATATTCAGACTTCACTTTTGGCAACTCTTTCCAATATGGAGGAAACTTGCAAGAGAGCCAGCTATTTCTGCTGGAATTCATTTTATGAGCAACAGCACTGCTGTAAATGACCCTTTCCTTGAGCAAGTGCAGGTGCAGCAAGAGATGCCAATGCCATCAAGATTTTCCAAGCTTATTTCTCCAGCCAACATGCTGCCCAAAATCTCCATCTTTGCTTTCTCTGAGCACTAGGCAGCAAAAAGTATTGCTTTGGCCACCCTTGGCCTTCTGATGATCGTTTCTGATTATTTCTGGTATGTCTCCCTACTCTCAGATGAGCAGGTCCAGAGACCTCTCTAACAAAGCAACATCTGTTTAGCTCTTCCATGCACATAGCTCAGCTCCTAATTAGTCTTAAATGTGCTTTGAGCAATAGTTCCTTTGGTTGCATAAGATGAATGAATTCTTTCTCTGCTTGCTCTGACTGAAGGATGGCAGCAACACCCAGCTTTTGCAGTGCTCTCCCAGATCGCTTAGGGAGCAAGAGGGTCCTCCTGCCTCACTTATGCTCTGGTCTGTAGCTTCCATCTTGCTCCTGCCTTGTGTAGGTCGGGCAGCTTTCAGGGATGGATCAAGCCTTTCTCTTCCTTCAGCAAAATCAGACAGGAATGAATGCAGCTGGAAGAACAAAGGGCACAACACTGTCCTCATGGGTGCTTGCCTGAGTTGTTTTAGGAAGACAGAAATAAGCCACAGCTTATAATAAACACATTAGCAAGGTGTTTGGTACAGCCAAGGTGAACACAGGCCAGCACGATTCTGAAAGCCTCATCCAAGGAAAGCAGAGACTCCAGCTTTTAAACTGCCTGAGTCCTGCTAGACCATGAGAAAGGGCAGCCAGCATATCTTGGTCATCAGGATTAGAATAAGGGGATTACTGCACCTGCTAAAGTCTCTCTCAACTTCAAAGGCTCAAGGCACATCATATTTTCAAACCTGTCCCAGAGTAATTAAGCAAAGCAACTTTAAAAGAAAGGCATTTTGTCAGTCTGAGAGGCTCCCTTGGGAGATTCCTTGCTACAAAGAAGTTTAGCCTGATTACAGCAGGAACTCGGGCGTTTTATGAGCTCCCTACCATAGCCACCTCCTAACCGCTGCACAACTACTAGAACCAGGCTTTGGATCATGGAAAAGCCCCCACAGCAGCCAATGAACCCAACACCCTCGAAAGGGAAGTTAGGCTCCTGCAAGACGGTGTCTCCTTCTGCAGAGAGTCCTATTGCAAGTCCTCAATAATCTGTTAGAGTGAGCCCATAGAAGGCCATAGGGATGATCAGAGGGCTGGAGCACTTCTATAAAGACAGGCTGTGGGAGTTAGGGTTGTTCTGCCTGGAGAAGAGAAGGCTCTGCAAGACTTTATGGCAGCCTTCCAGAAAAGCTGGAGAGGGCCTTTTTATGAGGGACTCATGATAAGACAAGACGGAGAGGTTTCAGATAGGAGAGGGGAAGTTTATATTAGGCCTTAGGAAGAAATCCCTCCCTGTGAGGATGCTGAGGCATCAGAGTTTCCGGAGTGATTGTGGCTGCTCCATCCCTTGAAGTGTTCAAGGCCAGGTTGGATGGGGCTCTGGGCAACTTTGTCTGCTGAGAGGCGACCCTGCCAGTGGCAGGCAGTTGGCACTGGATGATCTTTAAAGTCCCTTCCAACCTGTGTTTCTGCGGTGCTGGATGCAGACTTTGCCTGTCTGTGCATTCCCTGTTGAGCAGAATTCAACATCCAAATCCAGCAATAAAACAGCCCTGGAGTTTTTTATAGAGGCTGAGCAATAAAAGGAGCTGTTGGCAGCTGGAATTGGGTTACTGCTCAGATTTCTTTGTAGGCAAAGATGTAGAGTAAGAGTTCTGACAGGTCCAGTTTATAGGAACAATTAACAGAATAGGATCCAAAGGCATATGAAAGCTGCTGTGAATCTGGAACCAGCCTCAGCAGACCTGTTCTAATCCCCTCTTCCCGAATAGGTTTGTGCCAGGTCAGCCTCAAGCCTGGTTCAAATTAGAGATGGATAAATCCCCATTAAGGTTTAAACTTCCCAAGTGGCAGTTAGTCCAATCTTGTCTGCTTTGGCTGGTGAAACACATGTGGGGCAGGTGCTTGGAAGGGAAGGAGCAGGGGTAGAGGGAAGCTGGAGAGAAGGAGGGGTCGTGAAGCTGAGAAGCACATTTGTCCCACCCCTGGAAAGTTCAAGGCCAGGTTGGAAGGGGGTCTGGGCAACCTGATGAGAGGTGTCCTTGCATGGGGCTAAGGAAAGGGCTCAGGATTCTTAGAGGGCTGTCTGGATGCTCCTGGATCCTAGCCCTAAGTCTTGCCTACATCTGTGATGTGCCTCTGTGTGGAACAAATGGCTGTGGGCAGCATTGGTCTGCTGAAAGGGGCAAGAGTGTTCACTTGCTGCAGACACATCACAAGCACGTTTTGAAAAGCCCAAAGACCAGGATGGGCTCCCCATCCCTTGTGGTGCCTCCGCTGCTGGGCCAAGTAAGGTGATAACGTCAAGACCTCTGAGACCTGCTGCTCAGCAAGACTCCTGAGGCTTCTCTAGTCTAGCACTGAGATTCAATCGTAGGGTAAGAAAATAGCTTTCGTGGATGATTTCTGATTTTGAGCCTGGCTTCAGCATTGCATCAGGTAGAAGCAGCATCCTGCTGAGCTTTCTGTGACTCACTGTGCCACCCACTTCGCGAGGAAAGGGAATGTTAGGTCTTTAACAAGCGAGCCGAGCACTGGAAATTGCTTGTGGGCTATTGATTGGTGTCCAGACTGCAGGGAAAAGGGATTTTCAGTCATTATCTGGAAGATGTCAGGACCATGAGACGGATCTCAAAACTGAACAAGAACAGAAATTATATCTCCTGTTTTGTTTGGTGGTTTTATTTCCTTTGCATTGAGTTCCCAGTTAACATTTACAGGAGTCAAACATGGATGCTGCTGCAGAGGGGAAGGCACAAAAGAAAGCAGCAACACTGTAAGAGCACATGGCCAGTGAAAGGGCTGGGGAGCACAAAGACCAGTACTTTTTTAGCCCAAGTGGTCCAAAGGGCAAGATGCAAGGGCAGTGACACAAGGTTTCTTCTTGTGACTCTACATCCAGTGAGAGCAGACTGGTGCAACTAGTTCCTCAGGCAGTAAGCAATCCCTCTCTCATGCAGCAATGAGTCACAGAGAGCTCATGTCCAGCTCCCCAGCCTCTCCCAGCTCCTACCTGACCGCTCAGCTCACTCCAATTAGGCAAGAAAAATGTGTGGAAATGAAAGGAACTGTGTGCAATCTCCAGCAGCTGTTAACGTCTTTGCTGTGCTCCCAGGATGGTTGAGTTTGAACAGATCTGGCTGTGGAGCCCACGTTAAGGTCTGCACACCTTCGCTTGATGCTTTTCACATCTTGGCCCAACTCCAAAGGTCAAGGACCACTGCCCATGTGAGTGACAGAGGGGCTGTCAGGGTCAGAGAAGGGAGGTCAGGACGCAGTGGTGGCAGTTTCTGGACTAGTGTTCCCAGAGGAAACATTTCCAGCTACTGTTGGCAGACATGAGCATTTCCAACCAAGCATTTCCACCTCTGCCCAGTCATTTTGCTTGAAACACAATCTGTTTCTGATTTGCACCAGCAGCTTGCTCAGATATTGACTGGTGGATGGTATTTTGTCCCAGAGGTTACATTCTGTGTGGCTAAGTGAGGAAAAAAAGGGTGCAGAGCCTTGCCAGAGGTCACTGGTCTTCAGAAGAGGCACCAGAAATTTCTAATGCCATAGCTAGGAGGTTTTGAGATTCGAGTCTTTCCTTATAATCTGAATTAGGAAACTCAGGCAGAGCGAGACAGCCTTCCCTCCTCCAACCCTCTCCCTGATAGGCACCCTGTTAGATTTTAGGGTGTTTTCAGAGCCTCCATGCACTGATCCAGCTCTGTGGTTGCTGCCTGTGTAGCCCAGGCCAGCTCAAATGTGCCGTAGAGGCTATTGGCAGTGATACATCTCACTTACCCCAGGAGGAACTCATCTTCAGGATGGCAAAGATCTCTGAAGGTCCTCAAGGTGTGGCAGGTCCCACACCTCAGCTTTGCGCTGCTCAGTGTTCCCCTCCAAACACCCCATTCACCATCCCACAGAAATGACCCATGTGCATCTGCCGGAGCCTCCATCTAAATGTGATGTCATAAGCTGCTCCGAGAAGCAATGTGATTTCTCCTCAGTGCTGCTGTGCAGATTTGTGACTCATGCCTTGGGGCAGGCAGATTTCAAATCTCACCTGTATTGCAGTTCACAGAGCTCAGCCTGCACAAAGGAAGGGCAGCCTTGATGGTCCTGCTATTCCCACAGCACCCAAGCTCTCATCCCCAGAAGCAACTAGGCATTTTGGCTCCTAGAAAGATGGGGAACCCACCTGAGGCTGTGCCTTCCCTCACTGAGTCATGCCACTGATCACCCTACCAGAGCAACCTTCAGCTTAATATCAATAACTCTTCCCTATAAAAGAAATAATACACTATAAATGTACCTCTTCCCCCTCTGCACGTGCACACACACCAACTCACACTCACCCGCACGATCGATCTCTGTTTAATTAAATACTGGCAATGACTGTCACGTGGGGGTAATTCTGCTGACTTGGGCACTTTGGGATTTTTATGCATCTATTTCTGCTTTGCTTTTCCATTAACTTATTTTTCCCTTTGTAATAAGGGGTTGTCAGTGTAATTTATACAGCAGCGCAGGAGGCACGGGCAGCCCGGGGAGCCATTCACAGCTTGCCAGGGATAAACAAAATTACACATTTTTAAATGTCAGGCTTCAAGAGAAGAAATGAAAAAGGTAAACTATATAAATCTCAGAGAGAGAGCTGCGTTTTGAAGAACAGCTTCCCAAACCAAGCCATCATGCCCCTGCTGCCGTGGCACAGGCATGTACTTCTGCATCTCTGGGACACAGAGGCACAACAGAAAGACCACAAAAAATACAGGGAACTGAGAGTAGTGCTTGGGCTTCCAAAATTGCTATTAAATATTTAAAGAAAAGACAAGGCATCATGCCCTGGCATGTCTTCCCCCAGCCTGTCCCCTTCTCACCCGCTGCAGTCCAGCGTGCACAGGGGAGAGCCTGTGCTGCTCCCTACTCATTTCACAGTCAGCAGCTTTGATCTCATGTGTGATTAAAAGAGGATAGTTCAGATGGATTAAATGAGAGCCACTTACATAATCTGTTTAAAATTCCAGTAGCACATATTCTGTGAAGAGGAGAACAGCCACCAACTCCCACTTGTTTTGCAAACTAGGTAGGAGCTTCACTGCTGCTCTGCTGCTCCTGGTGGGTTTAGGGCACTGTAAGAAAGCACCTGCAGGTAACAACAGCCTTGTCCCAGTGAAACATAAGATGAACTATAATGCAAAAAAGAGAGAGCAAACCTCAAGGGTGGCAAGAGGAGGTTTGTAATGTCCAGGCCTACCAATGAGCACCAGTTTTGAGCTCTATAAAATCTGACGGCATCAGGTNAGGCCATGATATGTCTCTTGCCTTAAACCTGGAGCAGGTGAGAGGAGTTGCTGGGTTAGTAGGGTCTTATCTGGCTTCTCTTAGGTTTGTTGTCTGAAGGGAGGAAGGGTCTATACGCAAAAGTATAGGGCTAAAGGTGTTTAGAGAGTGCTTGTAGGGGTGGAAGAGAATGTAGGGTTTCTTCTGAACTCTATGCCAGTTGAAGGGAACCTGTCTCACCATTATGGAAGCTTGAAAGAGACTGTGAAGGAAGACAGGACAGGGGGTGGGTTTATAGGGCCACAGAAAGATGCTGTTTCATATAGGTACTTTTCCTGCTGGACTGGGAGGATATTGAAGCAAAAGATGTAAGAAGATGGAAATATTGTGATGCAGGGAGAGGGAGGAAACTGTGGGAGCACAGTAGGGTGGATAGCTTGCTTCAGCCCTTGTATGGCTCCGCTAATGAAAAGCCACTAAAACAGGCATAGCCACTGTTGAAAAACTGGTGAGTGCTTATGGAAGTGAGAATTATGTGAGGCTTAACAGTGTGGCAAATGTAGAGTACCATTTGGCTAGTAGCTGCAAGGTGGAGATGTGTCAGGGAGTGCTGGGGACAGGCAGTAGTATAGGGAGGTGAAATACAAAACCCCTTTTGTAAAGCCACTGCAGGAAACACAGTGCAATCCTTTGTAGAAGGAAAGAGATGCCTTGCTGGGAAGATGGTGCTGTGCAGAAATGTTTGTGGTGGGAAGTTAGACTTGAGAATATGGCAAATTAGTAGGTGTGGTGGCTTTTTGGCCTTTCTAGAGGCATGAAACCTTTACCTAGGAAAGCTGCTAAGAGCATCAAAAAGAATGAACTTGTAGCTGTTTGAACTTGAAGGACACTGGTGTGTTAGACTGCAGTGACCTCAGGAGCATAAAGGCCTGGAAATGGGCTGCCAAGGGCACTTCAACTGCTGCTGTTACATCCCTGAAATATTAAGCTGGGTTGTGATTTCTAGAGTTTCGGCACTCAGGTCATGCTAACAAGTTATGTGGAGCCTGCATGCCAACCAAGTGTTTCAAAACAGTCATGAAGAAATAAACAGGGCACCGCCTGCCATTAGCACAACGTCTTTGTGCGGGGGCAGGAAGATGAAGTAGGACTGGAGGAACATTATGCAGTGAACTGAAGTTATTTACCATGTGATAAAGGGCTTTACATAGCTTCTGATGTAGTTAAACTTCAGTCTAAATGCTAGTTGCACACAGGACAGCCTATGCTTAGGCAAAGTCAGCTGTGAATGATACCCAGCCCATTGCAGTTACTGCTCAGAAACTGCTCTGAGAGTGAGAGAGCATTGTCTTAATTGAGGGTGACAACAGGGTCCTCTAGGGAGTGGAAGAGCCTTTCTGAGGTGCCAAGAAGTGTGAGGCAAGACCTGGAGGGATGTGATTTCTTACAGAAGAATTGAAATGAGTTTTCTGTAACAGAGGCTGGTATGATATCTAAGTTGTTTAACTTATCATTTAAAAATGGTCTCCAAGGGTGTTTAAAGTGGCATGGAAAGTCTAGCTGTTCTGGTTGCAGGTGGAGCATTTACAAGCCTTGATAATGACCTAGCAGGTATTTATCTCTCATTCAGGATAGCAGGAGGTTTAAGGTGTTGCTTACACAGCAGTGGGAATTTGACTGAGGGTGAGACTGAAAATGAGACCTCTACCATCAGATGGCACAAAAGCCTCTCCAGACATGCCTTGATATTCAAGAGCAGGGAGGGCTTGTGGAGACAAATGGAATGTGTTTGCTTCCAATCAACCAGATTCTGTGATTATATATGGAAAGCAAAGGACCTTTCTGACCATTAATCGGAGGTGATTGGTGGGGAGAAGGTGTGGAAGAGGTCATGGGATGGAGGCTGATTTCTCCATGAGATGCCTCAACTCTGGCTCCCAAAGGGAGAGTGTCCTTAGGTAGATCAGACCAGCTTTAAGGGGAAATTATGAGCATGGGGAGGCTAGGTTCACAAAGCTCACAGGTCAGAGGAGAGGTATTTGAATGGGATTGCGACATAGTTGGGATCCCTGAAAACTAAATTGAAGAGCTGCAGTCTGGAATGAACTTCTGTGCATACTTCCCATGCTCTTACTGTTACAGATGTTCTTTGCCTCCAACATAACTTGGTGGCCTCCCTCTCCAAGAGGCTATAACCACTGAACATACAAGACTAGCACAACACTTTGCCTTTTTAAGTGAAGTAGGGAGAACTGATTAAGGAGTGCAAGCTGGGACAGTGTCTCTTGAAGAAAACTGGGCTGGCAATCACTGATTGATTGTAAAATAAGAAATTATTTATTATTTGGCCATTCAGTGTTGCCTGAACAGCCAGCACTGCACTCCTGGATGCCTCTCCAGTTACAAGTAGCTCTTGAGCTAGATGCTTTTTATGAGTCTGCCTTCAGAGAAAACTCCCTAGTCATTAAGTTTAGGACCCTGCTAGCAAAGAAGAAAGTGATGTAAGATCACAGCAAAGAGCAGAGAGTTGTTAATGAACAAACAAAGCAGCACCTACAACCAGAGAAAACAAAATGCTAGTCCCAGACAGCTGAGGTTTCTAGACAAAGAGTTTACTTGAGTAGGAAGCAAGGAGTCTGTTTACAGAGCTAATGCAAGGATGAAAGGGAGAAAATGAAACTAGAGCTTTTTATGATATTGCATGTGGAAAAAGATGAGGAAGCAATGCTGGCAGGAATAAAGTTCGAAACACAAACAGCTGGTACTACAGTCATCATAGCTGGACATAAAGCAAATGAGACTGCAGAGATGCTGGGAATTGGGTTTTCTCTTTGAAAAGTCTGGCTTCTCTGTAAACACAGAAGGATTCACAGATACTTGGTCTATCTGTTGAATTCAACTACAGCTACAATAAGTACAGCCATGGTTACTCTGAGAAAATTATCTGAGAAGATCAGCTGAGCTGGGAAGGATTAAAAATGAAGGGTCACCATGGCCAGCCCAGTACTTGCACCTCAGGCAGCAGGCAGTGGGTTGGAACATAGATATCTGTTGGGTGTGGGGACCGAGAAAGCTTACAAAGCACACAAATGTACCACTTGTGTGGTGGAACACAGCTACCTGGGAACGAAAACCTGAAGTCTTGTGACCTCAGCAGCAAGTTTGGAAGAGTTATGTTGAAGCTGCCTGAGGATCTGTCTGCTACATGATGTGGCACCTGGTCTGAAGGTTAGATACTGGACTTCACACAGGCTAAACCTTAAGACTAAAGATTCCCTTTGAGGGAGCTGTTGATTTGGGCTTCTCAGACACCTTCACTGGATTGAGTTGCTTTATCTTTCTCTTTTACCAGTAGTATGGTAAACCACTCTTGCTCAAGAGGCTGGACATTGGCTTGGCCTGATAGCAAAACCAGTCTTGCATCTCCTTTAGATCCAGGGAAAGCATTGGTTGCAGAAAGATGGCTACTTTGCTGTCTTCAAGAAACATATTCCTCCACTTAGCTCTTATGCAGCTGTCAAACACACTTAACTTTCTGTGCTCTTTTTCATCTAGAATCACAAGAAAACCTGAGTCATATCCTGGTTGCTTAGGGCTCCTCTTCTCTCAGCTCCTGTGTTTCAGTTAAAGCGACAGAAGACAGAGTTTTGTTTAAAAGGTGCTTGTTGTTCTGTGACTGATGAGATTCTGGAATCATGAGCAGCAATATTACACCAAGGAAAGCAATCAATAGTTGAGATCATCCCCAAATACATTCTGAATTCAACAGGCAAGTGCAGTCTGTCCTTTCAGAGCCTTAGAGACTTTGCTGCTTATCCCCACCAGGAGAAGTGGGAAATAACTTTCTTTAAAAATCATTTTGAAAGCAGCTTGGGCCTCACCACATAAAACCAATAAACACCTCAAGAAAGGTCTTCACGTGCTTAAACGTGTTGCACCTCTGAAGAGAGGCAAAGGAGTTGTGCCTGCTGACTTCCTTTAGGTCTTTTATCAAAATGCTACATGTATGTAAGACTGATCTCCATCCCCTCAGTTGTCATCTAGAGGCTGTACCTGCCAGGATGATTGACTTCTTAGGGCAAGCAGTCCATCCTCACGTCCTAGAGCTTGACTCTGCCAAAATTGTGCTGCAGTTTTGTGGCTGCTTCCTTGTGCTTTCCAAGGGTTTATACAGCTTCACCTCTGAACCCAAAGTTAATGTGTGTGGTGGTGCAGCTCCAGCTGTTTCCCGGTAGGCTGAATCCCTGCATCTCAGTGGTCTTTTGTATTCTTTCAAATGCCTGATCCTGAATCTGAACATTTCTGCTGACTGTCTCAAGAGCTGGCAGGTTTAGGAACTGTCTCAAGCTGATCGGCTTTCCCTGTCTGCTTCTTGCATGTCTTTATTCCTTTATGGCCACCAAGTTCTCAAGGTCTATTGGAAGTCAACAGATGTTTGCTGAAATGAACTGCAGAACCTGCCTGTACTGCCATAATTCAGCATTTGCTTGGTGGCTGGAGCAACCTGGTGTTCTGCAGGCTTAGTATAGAATCTTTCACTTATCCCATTGGGTAGTGTCATTTTAATGAAAAAACAATCATTCTCAGACTTCTCTGCTCTAATCCTGTCCTCCAATGTGTAGGCAGCTCCTTTTGGCTTTTACCAGCCACTTTCATAAGCATCATCTACAGGGCAGCATCCAGGTCACTGATGAAAAATGGAATAATATTAGACAGATATGCTTTGGAAAAACCTCCTTGATGTCTTTTATTCTGACAAAGAGTCATTCAGAGCTCCTCTGCAAACCCAAGTCTACAGCAAGTTTTACACTGGGGCCTTACTACGTTGTTCCTGAATGCTTCTTTCACGTGAGTGTATTTGCCTGCAGGAGTTTATTGGAAGATAGTTGAAATCCCCACAAAACTTGGGATATAGGGTATCATCTGCTGGTGCTGCTTACCTTGCTGCTTTTAACAGCTGTGGTAATCGGTAAAAACAAGATACAAAGGCTTAAATGTGAAAAAAGTCCATAGTAGGCTCTTTTGCCTGAACAGCAGCTGCATTGAGCAGTTAGCAAAACGCATGTAACTTTGAAAAGAGGCTTCCTCCAGAATGCCTCATTTTATTTGACCCAATGTCTCAAGAAACCTCCCCCTGTGAAGCCTTCAGATATCTGTACTGGGCATTTACTGGTTCTACATCCTCTCAACCCTCACAACAAAGTAATTTTCTTTTCTTCAAATTTCACCTTAATGGTGGTTTATAGCATATGTTCACGGTGTTGTTCATTAGCTCTGGGTAAATAAACCTAAAAATGAGGAAAAACCTACAATAAATATGAACAGCAAGAGAGCAGTGCAAGGAAGATTCAAAGAGAATTGAAGCAGGAGATATTTTTCTACTTTGGCCATTAGTGTGTTGTTTGGAAATCACTCAGCCATTCTTGTTTTCTTTTACTGACAGGAATTACGCGATTACAGCACATTACTATCCCAAAATATGGCAGAAAGACTGGCTAGAGGACACTTAGGTGGGAATTATGACCATAAAGCTGGCTGTACTTCTGAAAGATAAGACAAAGCCTGAGCATGGTGCACTGCAGTAAGGAGATCCTCACAGGTGTACCCTCTTTCCTTGGGTGCCCATGCAACCATGTGCAGGCAGAGATGGATCACTGGTGAGTGTAGCTGAGCAGGAAGGAGCCAGGAATCTAAAGTCATTGCACACGTGCAAGTGAATCCCAGCACCAAGCACATTGTGTGCAAAGGCTCCAAAAGCTGGAACTGGATTTGGTGTGGTCCAGTATCCTACTGTGGTGGAGCTGATCTGAAGACAGCTCTGGAGCGTCTGAGAACTGATAAAGCAAGGTGTGTTGGGTCAACCCCAGAGCTTGATGAGACTCTCCCAAGAACTGGCATGATGAATTAAAAATGTGGTGCAGGTAATACAGAAGGCAGATACGGCACCAGGGACAGATAGGGTGGAGTCCTTTCATCTTTGTGATGTTCCTTTTAATAGAGAGACTGCAGAGGTTTTCGGGAGACTTCTGGAAGCAGGAAACAATGGACCTCAGTTTGAGAAATTTCTCATGTGAAGCTGGAAGCATGGACTTGCAAAGGCTGTGTGCTTAATGTTGCAGGAGGAGTAAGAGGGAAGAACCTGGACAGAACTGAGTTTCCTGGTGTGGAAAGACCTTACTGCAGTTTACTTTGGAGATATGATTAAATTTTAAGAATGAAATGAAGCATAAGTATATGCAGGAGAGGGGACAGCAGAAGTAATGGTACAAAGCATGAGCTGCTCCAGTGGGAACCTTCTGTCATCTTTCAGAACAGCCCTTCTCAGGAGGTGGTCATGATTTGCACCTCATTTTTGGAGCATGAGGAAGAAAAAGGACTCTTAGATTCTCTTCTGAGGGTAAACATTTAAAATACAGCAGCAGCCTGGATTGACTTGTGCTTGTGCACACACACTGCTTAAATTTTCTCCTGTGTGCAACAGCGTGGTGAGTCTTCCCAGTAGTGTACCCTAGCTCTCAAACTGGGAGGCTGAGCTCTGATGCTATTACCCAGCCCACAGTTTGTGTGTCTGTAAATGGGGCTAAGCCTTGGATCTTGGCGATAGCATTTCCTGAAAGTGCATTGTTCTTGAGAAATAACCTCTTGTGATTCACTTGTTCCCATGCAAGCACTAAAAATTACCCTTTTTTCCCCAGCATCCTTATCCTTCAGAGCTTCCCAGCCACTGGGATCAGTACAAGCAATGAGTGAAATTGCTTGCAAATAGCTCATTTCTCCATAATTAATCCCATTGTTCTGTAACAATGCTGGAGATTTTTCTAAGGTATTATTTTTTAAATGATTACTTGCAAACATATAATTTGATCTCTCCTATTTAAAATTGTATCAGGAGATCCTGTCAGTGATTTATTGTGGAAGCAAGAGTGGGAGAGGTGGGTTATCAACCAGAATATCATCTACTGTCTCAACAGAATTAATTTGTAGAAAGTTGCAAAGCTGGAAGAACTAATTTGCAGTATTTATTCACAGAGGTCAAAACATCTCTGCAAGGAGGAGCTACAACGTAGGATTTCAGAAGCGTTCAGGCTTGGCATAGGCAATCTCTTGGGCACCTGCTCATCTCCTGCAAAGTTGTGGGGTGGGTTATTCTGCTCTTGTCATGAAATCCCCAAAAGAGAGTGTCAAAGACATTGATCCCAGTGCAACAAGTGGTTTGGAGCCATGAGGACCAGGACACAGATGCCAAGATAAAGGCTTGGAAAAGGAAACAGTGGGAGACCGGTGGCCATGCAGTCACTGTTGTAACCAGTAGGTTGCTTATATTTCAGTGAAGAAGTTCTCACACCCAAGGGAAGTCCTGGAAAATAAAAAACTTAAGACTTTTGTAGGCAAAAACTTGAGTTTAATCTTCGTTGATATGAAGGGTTTTTTCTTAAATTATTTTGAAGTGTGAGCAGGTGGTAAAGTCTGGTGGTTCTATGGGTGTGTGATTTGTGACAAAAAATATCACTGATACTTGGAAGAAGTTTTATAATGAGATTAGAAAGATGATGAAGGAAGTAGAATGCCTCCCTTATGAGGAAAGGCTGAGGGAGCTGGGTCTTTTCAGCTTGGAGGAGACTGAGGGGAGACCTCATTAATGTTTATAAATATGTGAGGGGTGGGTATCAGGAGGATGGAGCCAGGCTCTTCTCAAGGTCATCTAGTGATAGGACAAGGGGCAGTGGGTGCAAGCTGGAACATAGGAGGTTTCATATAAATATCCGTAATAACTTCTTCCCAGTGAGGGTAACAGAGCATTGGAACAGGCTGCCCAGAGGGGTTGTGGAGTCTCCTTCTCTGGAGACGTTCAAGGCCCACCTGAATCTGTTCCTGTGTGACTTGGTCTAGGTGATCCTGCTGTGGCAGGGGGATTGGACTGGATGATCTTTCGAGGTGCCTTTCGATCCCTAATGATTCTATGATTATCATCTCGGGCTAACACTGGAAGAAGACTATCCACAGACTGAAATGATGTGATGATGTTGTATTTCTATGGTAGGATGAGGTGCTAACTAAAGTTTAGAAGCAAAACCAATCACATTTATGACACAGTAAAGCCAGTGGAGTAACTTAACTTGGGATGTATAGTATATATCTCATGTTTGCCTCTAATTCTATATTAATGCATCTAAAATGTCTAACTCTCCTGGAACTGGCAGCTCTTGTGATAAGGGTTCGCAGGGCTTGTAAGGATTTGTAGGGCTCAGGTCTGGCAGGGAATTAGATTGTCATAATTATCTTCTCAGAGCTTGTGAGTATATGCCACCTTTTGGAAAAAAAAACAAGCCACCTCTAATTTAGACTTTAGCTGAATAGTTATGGAGACGTTGGTAAGAAGGAGTTTCTGGAAGTCTCTGGTCAAAATGACTGCTTGAAGCAGGCCTACTGCTCGTGCCACATCAGGCCATGGGGGATGGAGTGGTAATTTCTTGCAGTCTACTGGTTGTTGTTCATCACAGTGTAACCCAGGATGAGTTTTGCATTATTCAGGATAAGTGTGCTAGAGGCTTGTTTGCCCTGGCAGCCTGTCCCAGCCTGGCCTGATGCCCAGCATGACGACGACCCACACGCATAATTTTACACTTCTTGTTGAACTCTGTGGAGTTTGTTGGCCCCATCCTCAAGTTTCTCAAGGTCCCTCTGGTTTGGAGCTCTACTGTTTGCAGTGTCAATCATCCTCTCTAATTTAGTACTGTCTACAAACTTGCTGAGAGTGCGCTCTGTCTCATCACCCAGGTAGCTGATGAAGATATTGAACAATATCAGCCCCAGTATTGACCCCTGAGGCACTCTGCTTATTACTGGCTGCCAACCAGATGTTGAGCCATTGATTACCACGCTTTGAGTCTAGCAGCCCAGCCAATTTTCAAGCCATCTAATAGTCCTTTCATCCAGCTTCTACTTCTTCAGCTTCCAAATGAGAAAGCTGAGGGAGACAGCGTCAAAAGCTTGATCAACCTGGCTATGTTGAATTAAGGCCAAGTCTGAGGTTATTAACTGAGAGAGCAGACATGCCTACACAACCAAATGAAGGAGTGATTGCAGTGTCTGCTGCTGTAACCATGCTGGCTCTAGGGCACAGTAACAATAGCATTAACATGGGTATTAGCTCCTGCTAACAAGCAGAGTAAAAAGCTCCTGAGGAATTGCACTTATGAATACAGCTTTCCAGCAGCAGTTGAAGTCCACACTCCTGCATCTTTGCCTGGGCCAGTTTGTTGGAGCACGTATGGGCATGTTAGCACATGCAGCTACAATATTTGCTTTTGCTGTGCAATCACACTTCTAAAATTTTGTGCTGACAGAGCTGACTTTTAGGGGCACATGGAAGCAATTAAAAACTGTATTTGAAATTGTTATGGGAAGAAAAACTTTGCACCTAATGCTGCCATGAGGCCCATAAATGGGTGAGCAAATAACTGGAGAGATGGAGAATTCAGATGGAAAAGTGAAGCCTTTTGGTGTTTATCCACTTGTTTGTGATTTGCAAGTTCACATACATTATGGATGCTGTGTCTTCCTATTCAGATGGACTAATGCTGGCAGATATGTTATAATGACGTATGGTGCTAAACAAAGAAGAAAACATTTAATTGACCCAGAGTGACTATTGGTATTGGAGTCAAATACATGAGAACAAAGCTGGTCAACTTGAATCACAGCTGGTAGAGACATTTTAGTAAAGACCCGAGACACTTCCGCAGTGCAATTTCTCTCACTAATGATTCTTAAATTAAGAAATTAACCCCCTTCCACAAGCATTTGGATTGTGCTGGAGTGGAAGACAGTAACAAAAATTGGACTGGAGTCCATGGTAATGGCAGCCACAGATGCTGCCAACAAGCCTTGTAGTTTTTGAGCCTCAGTGCTTGCAGAAATAAGGCACATTAGCCTGCCAGATATGGTCCTTGCAAGAGAAGGAACAGACCCCAAAGGCATTAATACACCCTATATTACTTGTACTGCAACATGCTCTCCAGGCATGTCCTGTCCAGAGGTTATGGATTGTATTAGCACTCAGCTTGAAGCAACAGTCTTCAGTAGTGTCCCACCACCTTCTCTCATCAGTCAGACCAAATCTCTGCATTGCTGGAATACCTCAGTGTGCAAATTTCAGTTGGATCAGCACAGGCTTTATACCAGCCTCAGGAGTTTTTGTTGGCTTTATGGCATCTTTGTCCAGCATGGAGTGTCACAGACTGAGGAGACCTGTAACTTGTCAGTCTTCTTTTGTCAAGCCATCAAAAACTCTTGAGCGGATTTGGACTGGCAGAGCAAGTTCATGTCAGATCCATTGCCTCTGCCATAAAGCTGCAGTGTTTTCCAGCTGGTATTAGGAGCCCTAATACTGGCTTTACAAGTGTCGTGGTCTAACCCCAATCACCGTGGAGCCATCCAGTGGGATGGGGAGCAGAACTGAATTAAGAAACAAAGCTTGTTAAGAACAGTTTTGTAACTAAAAGTATAAAAATTGTAATAAAATCAGTATCAGAAAAAGATAAATAAAACCCAAGTAAATACAAATAACACACAATGTGATTGCTCACCTCCTGCTGACTGGTGCTCAAAGCATCCCCAAACAGTGATCAGCCCACCTGGACTAACTCTGCCCAGTTTATAGACTGGACATGATCTCATATGGGTCAGCTGTCCTGGCTGTTCCCCCTCTCAGAAACATGTGCCACTCCAGATTTTTTTTTTCAGGTAGGTCTTGAGAAGCCAGAAAGTCCTTGACTTAGTATAAATACTGCTTAGCAATGACTGAAACACCAGTGCTGATCCACATTGTTCTCATCCTTTATCCAAAACAAGGCACTGTAACAGCTATTAGGAAGAAAATTAACTTTATTGCAGCCAAACTCAGGACAACCCTATTGTCAAATGGTGACCTTGCCAAGCTGTTCGTAATGAATGAAGCTTCTGCTAGGGAAGCATCAAAGCAGCAGCGGGGCCAGGATGCAGTTGCTCAGTAGATGAAGCCATGCATCCATTCCCCTCCACATGAAAAATTCATGCTGTGCTGTGCTGGGAGGTGTGGTAGGCATGAAGGGATTTCTTTAGCCCTCTCCTGAGTAAGTCCTTTCCTTTACAGGCTAAGGCAACCTGAGCTTTGGGCAGACTTGATCATTGAACCCTGTGATTCAAATAATTGCTACTAGTCATGTCGCAGTCTCATTGAGTGTTGTCATTGCCTTTGATTTGACTACCTTTGAATGTGAGCTTGGGATCAGCGAGGTCAAGATGTTGCAATATGACAGAAAACTTCAAAGCTCTTGGAGTAAACGCTGATGGCTCTTGGACTGTGTCAGACTGCCTGTAAAAATAGGGTGCTTTTTTTCACCACTTCATCACGTTCTTTCTAAAGGCATTCTGAGCTGGGTGATGCCTGGAGATATTTTCTTTAGCTTCTACTAGATGTTCATCCCCCATCGACAAGAAATGTCTGATGTATTTATTTTTTTGTGTGTGATCTTCTAATAGATTGCTTTTACCCCTCTGAAGGGAAAGGCATTGACTTTCTTAAAAGTTCATGCTCCTTCTTCCCATCCTCCTGCAAGATCTTTGTTTCTATCTTCTGCGGTGATCTGCAGATGGATGTAATTTCTCTTCTTCATGCCTTTTCCAAAAATCCTGACTTATTCACCAATTTTAACAGTTCGGTATTACTTCAGAAAGAGCAAAAGTTCCCTAAACACAAACCATTTGGTATTGCCAGTCGGTTCCTTGTTTCTATCTAGGTCAAAACCTGTTTGGGGCATAATGCACACTGTGTGGTGAGATGCCTTACGTGAAACTGTTTCAGTTCTGCCAGAGTCCAGCATATTATCTGCCATGTCAAATGTGACTGAGATATCAAAACATATTAATTAACTCAAGCTTACACAGAGATTTGAATTCTCAGATGTTCAGATTTTCTTGTTTTCTGTGATTTCTTCTTTGATATCATAGTGGTTACAGAGCCCTGTGCTAAGATACATTTTTTGTTAGCTTTGGAGTCCCGGCTCTTATGTTTCACAGTAATACTGAGATTGTGGTATTGCCTCTGAATAATGTTCACTGAGCCCTTTCTATAATCCACACTACACTCTGCTATCATTTGAAACACTGAAAGGTGCTGACTATTTTACTCTTTTTCACTACTGGCTTATTGCCTCTCCCTGCAAATGTGTCCCTGCTCCACAGATGTGAGCTTTTCTCAGGTTAATGATAAAGTCAAGCTGATTAGTTAATTCTCTGAGTTGCTAATGAAAATATTGGAGGAAGAAATACTTCAGAGATGCCCAGAAAATGGCTGTAATGGCTGCACTATGTACTGAGAGATTTCTTTTCCACATGATCCTGATAAGCTTCTAAGTGAGGATGTTTAGTGCTCTGCACCCTCATCGCTTTTCACACCTGGGAGCTCAGGATGGATCTCAAGTCTCCATTGTAGCCCGCTGAAACCAGCAGTTACAAGTGGTTTTTTAGACCCGAGAAACCTCTTACACTGCTTCTGTGATAGCAGTTTCTCTGCATAGTGTTTCTTGCTGCATGTGTAGACTGTTTTTGCAGGAGATGGTCCTACCTAAGTCTCATTGTCTCCTGACCTGCCACCACCCATATGCAGCTGCCCTTGGAAAGCTTTTGACTTTCTGTCCTGTCCTATGGGTCATTTAATGTGTTTCTGGAGTTCTTGTTCCTCAGACTTTTTAATTGTCTTCCGGGTTATACACCACTATTGTTGAGCTGAACCATACAACCACAGGCTATTGTGCCAAACTTCTGTCCCTTTTCAGTCTGGAGAGTGAGCCCATTTGATTGACTAGAGCTTTTCTTGACATAGCTCTCTTCATAGTCAGCAGTGAGCAGTCTGCTTTGCCTGCCTGCATTTTCTCTCCTTTTTTTTCATTATTCTGAGTAGATATGATATGTTGTCTTAAATCCTTGCTGACTGCTTAAAATTCTCCCACATCTTTGGAGTGTTTAATTATTCCCCTTCAGGAACGGGTTTAAATTGACTGACTTCCTTTAAGGCTGTGATTTCACATGTAATGGCAATACTGCTTAAATTATTACAGGCTGGCTCTCTCCCTCCCTCATGCAGCTGAGTGACCTGGGAAAAGTGACACTTCAAAACCAACCTTTTCTCCCCCAGCTGGCTTTAAGTCGGTGAGCTCCCTTGCCCTGGTCACTCCCCAGCCCCATGGATGCAGCAGGGTGGGGGCACGGAGCATCCTCCTGCAGCAGAGGTGGCAGTTTATGGTGGCGTGAGGTGTGGGTGGTATTTTGGTCATTTTTTTTGGTTTGGTTTTTGTTTTTTTTTTCCCCAAGCTCCCATCACCAGGGGGATTGCTGATGTTCATTAGCAGCTAATTGGTACTGGCGAGCTGTGACTTTTACCCCACAGTTTCGCAGCTACTCTGGCAGCAGCAGCTGATGCTTAATTGCTAAGTCTGAGTGAAGCTGTGGGTTCACGGAGTTTGCTGGAGTTCTGTTATCTGCCTTTGCTTGACAATTACATGTAGTTTTGATTAGTAAAATTTTGATGGGTTTTACTGCTCTGTTTCTTTGATGTTTTGAGAAAGCTCTAGCTGTGCTATTGAGCCATTCCAGCAAGGCATGCCAGAGCATTATTTAGGCACAGGAAAATGGAAACTGCAGCTGGACCAGCACTGCTCAGAGAGGCCGTTTGCAACCCAGATTTTTGTTCCCGATGGTCACCATCTGAGGCAGAAATTATGGCTGACATATTTTGCCCAAAAACTAGCTTTAATTAGTTGGCTTGCCTGATTGAATCAGAATTGACTGTAAAACGGCATGCTTTTGACTTCCTCATCTATTTGCATGTGTATCTTTGTGGACAAATAGAGTGATGTTACTGCTGTCTGCCTGATAGCACAGCTCAAGCAAGAGAAGCAGGCTCATGTTTTCTCATGGTCCATTTTGACCCAATAGCATTCCCTGGTCCAGTGTCTGAAGTGTCATTCAGACAATTTAACAGACCCCAGGCTGTTGTGCAAGGATCCAGCAACTACAATCCAGGTGGTCTGGTCATGTGAAAATATGCTTTTTAGGACTTTCTGAGATCAGCACGTCCAAGACTGTGGGCTTGTGACCTTACATCTTACATTATTGTCTAGCGTGAAACAGGCCCAGGGGTTAGTTCTATCAGATTCACCTCTGGGTCCAAGTGCTCTGGTTTAGGCAATTGCAGTAGATGAGCCAAAACCTCAGCCTAGCATGGGCTGCATCATCACTGCATCAAAAGTGTCCGGAAAGGGACTGCCAGCATGTCAGCCAGCAGCTGTTTCTAATGCCAGGAGGTACCACACTGGTTGAGATGCTCTGTGTGGTGTTCTTCGACAAAACAGAGTTGTGCCTGGCATGGGACAGGAGAATACAT
The DNA here is from genome assembly GCA_013397515.1 of Upupa epops. Taxonomy (NCBI): domain Eukaryota; kingdom Metazoa; phylum Chordata; class Aves; order Bucerotiformes; family Upupidae; genus Upupa; species Upupa epops. The sequence continues at coordinate 412,631 of VZRI01003033.1, forward strand.
GGCACGCTGCAGAGCTAAAATCATGTGAAATGTCCAGGTATGAGGTGAGTGGCCAAGTACCTCCTCCTGCTCATTGTGGCCCCTTTTCCCTCTCTCCTAGAGAGACAGTCTGGTTAAGCAGTAGTCCTTTGTGGCACGAGCCTGAGGGCCTTGGTGCTACAGGGGAGCAGCTTACACAGTGCTGTGGTGCTGCTGTTTTCTCAGTTCCTCACCTGGTGTTTAAGATTTCAAGTGTTATAATTTTTTCTTGAACAGGTATTTTCAAAGAGCATGTTATCACAGCCCCAAAACCACAATGTTCCTTGGTGGTGATGGTCAGTCCAGAGACTCCTGGTAGGTGGAAAGTTCAACTCCCTGTATGCATTGCCTCCCCTTTGGTATTTCTGGTTATTATTTCTTATTTCTTAGATTTACAGTGTTCCATGTAGAAGCTGTCTCTCTTCCCTGCATCTCCTTTAAAGTGGAAGGTTTAGTCTAAATAGTAACCTTTTCCATATAAATATGTACATTTCACACATAAATATTTACCTTGTCTGTATAAATATTTGCTTTTCCATATAACTGTTGTCACATTGTGTTCTGTCCTCTAGGAGATGACGCTGAGGTCCTGTGGCTTTTAATAAGGAATTCCCTAGTTGCTACACCACATGAAACTTCATGGTTTATTTTTTCCTGCTTTCCTAGGACCTTTGTGCAAGGCCAGGACTTGCACATGCAGATGCTTCATTCTGAACATGAGCCTTGACACCAGCTTCTTACATCTAAAGCTTTGGTTTATTTCATGTGAAATTTGCAGAATCCAGCTGTCAGGCACTGAACTTATTGAACTAGAGAACGGATTTTTTTATTGTGATTTTTATCTGCCACTTGCAAGGTCTGTAAGCTTCTCGCTGCACCATTTATGACCAAAACCATTACAAAACTGGCTGACCTGAGAGAAGTCTGAATTCTCTCAAGCAATTGCTGCTCGAGATTAGTGAAGTTCAAAGGATACAGCTTGAAAGTGTCTTACAAGATGAAGTTGCACGAGACTATGACATTTTGGAAGAAAACAGCACATGGGTTGCAAATCTTTCTTATCTGCAGCTCTAGCTAGAGCCAGATGTCTACTTCCCTTGCTTGAGAAAGAAGCTCTGACCTGCTCTTCTTTCTATGCTTGTGGCTGTCCTGCTGTACAAAAACTCACATCTCTTTCTTCCCCCTGCTTCTATTAGCCCATAAAGTGTTTCTGACAGTGTTACTTGCCTAAAGCACTTCAAATACACCACAAAACTGGGGAGAAAATGGGGAGCAGCTCCTTCACCTTCCTCAGATCTGTAAGTAGGAAATTCAACAAGCTGGGAAAGGAAGAATAATATTGCTGAGGCAGCTGATTTCCTTCTCCCTTCTGGGATGGAGGAGATTATTTGAAGAATAGAATAATAAATCCTCTCCCTAGTGCCAGCAACTTCCACTGGCAACCAGTTTGCTTAAGGGCTGACCTGGCAGAAGATCCCAGACATGTGAATGCTCATGAATACTGGTAAGATCTTTGCCCTGAGGAAATAACGTGTTTCCTTCCCAGCTGGGGCCGAGGAATCTAATTGCACTGTTCTTCCTAATTGAAATGAAAAATGCTGCCATATCAGCCCACTAAAAATATTGCAAGCTTGTGTCTTATTAATTTACTGTGGGAGTTGTATCCTGCTATGTGAATGAAATTCTGAATAAGATTGTTTGAAGTAATTCACAGGTTTTGATTTGAAATATTTTACCTTTTTTCTTTAAATTTGGTGTTGCTGAGCGGGATGACAATTTGAAGACGATACCTCATCTTAGATTTTACAGATCCTGTAAGTGTGAAAATGAATGAAATCTAAAAGTGTAATGTTGCATATTATTCAATTATTATCTTTCAGCTGCGTCCAGAGAGCTTCTTTAGCACTAAATCCAGGATGGAGAAGCAGAAGGTAGCTCAGAGAAACCACAGGGTGAGGTTCTAGTGAGGCAACTGGTGACCCTGCAAAAGATAGAATTTCTCAAGCATTAAATGCTGAAAACCCCAGGGCCCAATTTAGGGTTTGCAAAGTAAATGCAGTTTCTGTTGACTTCAGCATGCTGCTGAGGAAGAGTCTCATGTATTCATGCTCACTTTGACTCCATAGCACAGTAGCAGTCTGATCATTTCATTAGAAGAGGACTGTGCTTGCCATCAGGGTGTAGGAATTGCATGGAGTCAGCCTCTAGACCATCCAGACACTGGATGCATGCAATTGCCCCTCCTCCTCCACGCTGTCAGAACACTGGTGCGAGTCTTCATGCTTAGAGATGCAGACCAGCATTTCGATGCCAGCTTTTGCCACCCTCTGTGTTTTTCCTGGGGCTGGAGAAGCTGTTTATTGGTGCTCAGTGCATCTTCCCTGCTTGCAGAGCAGGCTCCTTCCTGTAGTCCTGCACCACAGACCCCCTTTAGGTGGGCTGGAGGGTCGTTTCTCGCAGACATGGAGCTCCAGCAGTGGTTTAGCAAGGAGAGCAGCACGTATGTGGAGAGGTGTGGTTTAAGTTTCAGGGGTGGAAGGTTGTTTTTTAATGATTTTTTTCCCCTCACAAGTGCTACTCTTGTGTTTTGTTCAAAATCACACTTTGCCTTAAGGAGGCTGTTTGTCACTGGAGATCCCTGATGTTTCTCCCAGAGGAACCAGAACTGCAGGCAGTGAAGATGAATCGGTTCTGCCAGGATAATTGTGGCAGATAAGAGACAATTGAAGCCTCCAGCCCAGGATCAGAGAGAGAAGACTGCTGAAGAAAGAGGTGAGCTCACGGCACTAAGATACGCGGTGTGCAGCCAGCCTGGAGAGCAAGAACCAGCATGCCCAGCCTGAGTCGAAGAGGCTCTTTCCACGCGCCAGCCACATGCACTCCGTAGCTGACAGTGTCCGCTTTCCAGCGTCGGGATGGAGAGGAAGAAAATGAGAGCTGGCTGGAACATGAGCGAGAGCTCATAAACAGCAGGGAAAAAAACATCAGAAACATGAGTGGGGAGGTAAAAAACATTGCCTGCATCTCCCAATGTGCTCAATGAGCAGGTCGTTGTGCCTCTTACAGTTTCTCCATCAATGTGCCAGAGCTGTGCTTTGCCGCCCAGAGCTGCCTCAGCCGGGTGGCTATTGCTCGGTCACCTTTTGCAAAGGATTTGTGTCAGCATAAGCTGTGGTTGTAGAGTCAATGTGGAAGTGCTGAAAGCAGCAGTGTGTTGCTGGTTTGTATTTTCCCCAGCATTTGTTGCCAGACACAGATTGCCAGCCATCCTTGCAGTGCTGCTCTCTCTTAGGTCAGTTATCATGGTAAAATTTCACAGATCTGTGGATTTGATGCATTTTGTCTGGGCTGAGAGGAAGGATGTGCTGCTGCTGCCTTCTGCATTGTGAAGCTGAGCACTAGGTTTTGGACTGGGGCAAGCAGAGTCTTTGCTGCTTTGTAGCCTGGCACATGCAGCCCCTTCATGCTAATTGGTAAATTAGCACACAATTCACTCTAAAATTACCTCCTTCATACCCAGAAAGTATCAAAGGTTCTGTGTGCAGACCTTTCTCAGCAGGGAGCAGGGGCACAGGGAGGATGCCCTGTGCTTTCCTGGACTGAATGTGACTGGTCTTACAGCAGAATGGCTCCTTGCAGTCCATGCCTCTGTCTGTGCTCCCCACTAGGCAACCCTGCCTCCTACGCCTGCATTCAGTGAGCACCCTTGGGTGCAACACTGGACACTCAGGTATTTATTACTGTCACTCAACAAGGGGGGGCTGCTTCCTGTTGTGGGTTGGAGGTGCTTTGTAACAAGACCCTGTTCTCATGCCTTTTCCTCTCCTCTGTTCCTGTGTTCAGGACAAGAGGAAGGGTTGTGAGGTACCTCAAAGAGGAGCTAGGTGACCCTGAGGTTTAAACAAAGATCATGCACTCACCAGAAAAAGAAAAAAAGTATCAGGGAAGCTCTAGCACTGCTTTGTTTCATCTGTCACCCAGGTACAAATTGTCATCGTGCATTAAGAGCCAGACACAATAAAGGTATTCTGTGCAGTTCCTCCTCAGAAGGTTGACCTGCAGCCCCTTTTCTGGCAATGCTTTCTAAAGCAAAGGTTTCCTGAGAGCAAAGTCCTGCTTGGGCATAGAGTGAAACCCAGAATATGTGAAGTATGAGCCTGAGGCTGTTGGAGAAGGAGGAGGTGGGGGCAGCTGGGTGAAGGGTTGTGCTGCTGTGCATCAGCTGAGGATGGCGGAAATGTAGGATGCAGAGTCAGCAGCCTGACCAGAGTGGATCCAGGTGTCTGGAAGATGAGATGCTGGTCAAGAAAGTGGGGATGCGTTGTGGATATGGAGCAGAGGCAGTAGAGCCGGCAGCTGGAGAGGCTTCCCACCAGGAGTACTGGATTTCAGAGCACTCAGCTATTTTCCGGTGCCCTTCTGTGCACTCACCAACTGGCTCCAATACACAGCAGCTGTGGTACAACTGCTCTACAGCTGTTTGCCTAAGACATGCTTACCGCTGCTATGCTCCCCTCCCTGCTCCTGCCACTACGCTGTTGCAAAATAGCTCTCTCGGTGGTGCCGTGAGCCCATCTCCTCCGTTGGGTAAATTTGCCCATATCTGCTGATGGTTTGCAGGCAAGAAAAGCTGCTTCAAGGAAGTCTGGCTCTGCTGCTGGTGCCTTTCTGTTGCTTTGGATGATGAATGATTAGGTCTGGTGATGCAAGGCAGAAAATGTTAATCCCAGGTTGAGCATCCAGGATAAAGTCATTGTGCTCAGAGATCTGATGCTGCAAGTCCACTGCAAAGTGTTAAAAAAGTGAGAGTCTGGGATCATTGGAGAAGAAAGCCTGAGCTGGGTGCCCAGCCTAAGTCAAATAGGATGGAGACATCAAGCATCGTGTACCCAGTGAGCACTAACAGGATACTGGAGGATTTTATGAAGTAACCGGGGAATGAGCATTTTGGTGTGGACACAGTGCTTGCCCAAGCATGCAGGTAACCTGTCCATGTCTTTAAAACAAATTTAAACCAGCAGAATGTTTCTGCTCAGCGTAAACAATTAACATCACATGGCCATGGTTATTTTCATCTGGCACCTGCATCCCAAAGCCAATTTAGCATGAAAATGCTCAATGTGTAAATACAATGAGAATAGCCTCTTAGCTCATGGGCCTTCTGTCCTTGATGTGACATTCTGTGTTTACAGAGGTTGGGGGCTTTTACACCACAGCAGGGAGCCACGCAGATTTCTCTGAAATCAAAGCATGATAGCTCTTTTGATGTAAAAAATGACCACTTCCAGTCTGCTAATACTGGACAAATATTGACTCATTGGCTACCAAGAGTCCATTCCTTCAGTGATGAATGCTCAAGGCTACTTGGATAAACAAATGTTTTCTCATGAATATTCTTACTTTAACACATCCCTAGAATAGTAATATGCTGTATATATATTCTCAGCGTGTTTTTTCTTCTGCTGACAGTTTGAAGGTCTGTTGCATGGAACAGAGAAGGAGTGTACCATTGTGAAGGTTCACTTGTCCAGGGCAGGGTTCATCTGTACCATCTTAGTCTTTGCTTAATCCTGGACAATATTAAAAACTATCAAAATTCTACTCCTGTGTGAAAGAGGAGATGAGAATCCAGGATGGTTAATCTGATGCCTAATAATACAGGGGGTTACAGCACAGATATTGCAGGTGATGAACTACCAAAACTACACTCTTCAGCTGGGGAGGATGGCTGGTTGTTGCTCAACCCATTACATCTCCTTCAACTCCAGGAACCCTGTGACTCCTTGCTGCTGTGCATGCCTTGCTAAGGTCAAAGGTGCAACTGTCACATGTAACCATTGTATGACTGATCCACTCTTCCTGAGCAAGTGGGATATACGGGAGCTCCTCAGCAGAAGGGGCAATAGGGGACAAGATGAGAAAATAGCATCCTGGTTTCTAAATGTCACTTCCTGAGCTGCAACCTTGAACCAGTCTTCATATAAGGAACTTACGTGAAGGATTCCTGATGCCCATTTCTGCATCTCACTGTTGAAATGATGATGGAGCTTGTGCTTGCCCAGCTTTGGAGTAAATGCCTCACCTTAACATGAAATCACAAAGAACCTGAAGACATCTCTTGCTCCCCCTAATAAAAGCTGAATTATTACGTTCATTTTTGCTGCAATCAGTTACTCCACAGTGGTTGGAAACAGCAGCATCCTGTGTAGGCATTGCTGTACAGGCATTGATGGGAATGACTCTACAATGGTGAGATATATAGGTGAGGCTGTTGAATTTACTTGTGCAAGCTAGTAAGCAAAGCAGAGAATGAAGCCTTCCAGAATAGCTCCCTGTGTGAACATTATGGTCCAGAATAAAGGGTTGCTTGATTCTGGAATAATTACTCCAATTATTTTCAATGACTCCTTTCTCAGATTTTGCGAAGTGTCTCAAAATTGTGCACATCCCTGTCACCCTGATGAGATCACACTGTTTCACAGAATTTGGAGTAGATGGAGTTACCGACTCCCCCAGGCAGCCTGCTTATTTTTTAATCCATTTACAGTGTTTTGATTCCATGGTGATAAGGGCTTTATAAATGCTAATTGATAAATGAGATAGAGTTTATATTGGCTCTTACAGGGAAGAAATAGTCAAATGCATACAAAATTGCTATTATTTAAAAACTCAGTGAGACTTGCCCATTTCAAAGTCACCACTGTGAATAAACATGGGGAAAAGGCTCCTTTGCATCCTCAGCAAATGCTGTGAGTGTCTGGGCTTGTGGGCTCTCACCAGCCTGGATGAAGCTGGATGGTTGGGAAACCACCGAGAAGTTAAGAAACAGTTGTCAGGGGTCTCATAGTGAGTATGGGCAGTGTCACAGCTTTAATCTTTCCTTCTTCTTTCTTTTCTCCTCTCTGTGAAGATCAGACTCATCTAGGCACACACTCATCTAGGCACTTGCTTAGAAAGGTGAAAAATCCTGGTTCAACTCACATTATGGACAAGTTGCCTTCAAATAAGCTGTCTTCGGCTTCTGCCTCATGATTTGGGAAGTCTGGAACAATTTTTTCTTCTCACCTGGGTTTTTTTCTTGCCTTAACTCCTCCTAAGTTCATAAACACGCCTAGAATTCAGCCAGCCAGATCATGAGTGGTGTGTGTGGCTCCTGCAGGAAAAGCATTGCTTATGTTGCTGGCTCACCAGAAACAACATTTATAGCCAGAAAAATATGCAAAATCCACAGAACCTGTTGCTGGCTGACACAATTATTTAATGAAAGAGCCTGCAAAGTTTAAGCAACAAATTTGTAAAATGAGAAAGCATTTCTCTGTCATACCTGGAGGCTCTGACTCCATATTTTATAGCTTTTGATAGCCTTTTCTCCAAATCCCATCACCATGAAGCACTAATCAGAGACTATAGTAACCTGATTCTTGCTCAGTGAGTAGTTGTTGTGATCCTGAGTGAATGGCAATGCAGATCCCTGGCATTTACTGGTGATCCCAGACCATGGGAGGTGTCGGCACCCAAGGGAACCTGGGAGATGAGCAGCCTGCTGAGCCTTTGTAAGGCTTCCTTCCTTTATCCCCATTATTAAGCCTCTGTGAACAAAGCATCTCTGATGCTGGAATGTGTCAGCAGAGGTACACATCAGTCCATTTCCCCTTTTGGTGGGGAATACAAAGCTCTTTGCCTTGTTTTCTCCCTTATTCTGGTCCTGCACCAGGCAACAGACACTGGTAGTCAATTACTTCCATCACTTTTTAGCTGCAGTCTCTTGCTGGATCCATGGTATAAGAAATAGTAGTTAAATCCTTGTTGTAGTCCCACCATACAATTCCCTTTCTCTGTGAGATGCAGTCTGAACAGAACGTGCACAGCAGCCTCCAGACAATGGGCTGGGAAGCCAGAATGGTGCTGCTGCTATTTTTGCCAAATGCTGACATTAGTCACACTAAAAGGGAAAAGCTGCCTCCCACCTCCCTGCAAAATCGAGCGTGATGCTCAGCATCCAAGGCCGACACAGCACCCCCAAGATGATGCTCCCTGCCTTTGGCTGAAGGTAAAGGATCTGACCACAGTACAGTCAAGCCTGAGCAGGGTGTCCCCTTTAAAATGAGACTCTTTCCTTCTCAGTGGGTGCAGAGTTGTGCTTCCTAATTCTCCACTTACCCCACTGGAAAAAAACAGGGGTGATGGCAGTTCCACAGCATGGGAATGACACAGTGAGGATCAGCAGACAGAAAACCATGTATTTCTGAAAATTAAGGGTGAAACTTCTAGTTTTGCCTCCCAGTGAGTCCCTGAGGATTTAGTCTATAGAGAAGTGCATTGCAGACATTTTACGGGTGGTAATAAAAAATGTTATACGAGTTACAAGACATAGCAATAAACAATCCCCGGTGATCTATCAGTCTAAAAGATCCCGTCAGGATTTATTAAAACTTCTGTTAATCATTTATGCTCAACTTTCTGTACCTAAAATCTTGCAAGCAGGAAGCATTGCACAAAAACCCACGCTGGGAAGACAGTTTATTACTAGCAGCAAAGATCCACGTGTGTTTTAGAGGGCATGAGCTTGCTGCAAAGATTTTTCTGCAGTGCCCATGCACTGGTCAGCATGCAGGGAGGGTATTGATGCCCAACTCGCATCCCACCTGAAGATCTGACTTCTCCAAACACCTGTTGATGTTTTAACTGCTGCATCAGAAGCAGCAGAACTGGTCATCTTCACCTTGGTTTTTTACAGAAATTGCTGAAATGACTGCTGCTAATAGGATCTGGGGAACAGCCACACACAGCAATTATCCAAGCTTACTGCGATTGACTTTAGTTGTCCAAAAATCACTAAGACAAAGAAAATCTCCCCTTACCATTAATCCTCTTGTAGTCTAGACAAGATCTCACGAAGTATATTCCCAAGACCAATGGCTCTGCACTGTCGCTCAAAGACTGAATAATTGTAAACAGTCCATCAAATTCCAGATTACACCACCTCTGCAGTTTTTTACAGGTTTTGTGCTGTTTACATTGTTGAAAGTACAAACAGGCCAGGAGAAAAAAGGTAGCTGGGAACAGACGTTGCCTGGAGTCCTTACAGAGGCACCTTTCAGCAGTGTGTGGTTTGAAGTGCCCATGCCAGCACTGCTTCCTGTTACCTGCAGACTGAGCAGAGCAGTGGGCATTTGCTCACCCCAAAATGCAGTGAGACAGCACCAATGGAACCAGCAGAACCGCTCTAGCAGCTGGGTGAGAAAACACACTGGATTGGGAATTATTCTTTGTCCAGTCTGCACACAAATACTGAGCTGGGAATGGGAGACCGATGCAGCTTCCAAGAAACTTCTTTGTGGCATCTACTGAAGCGAGCTGCCAATGTCTGGCAAAGGCTGCACAGACATAGTAAGTGCACTTTCTCAGCAGAAAGTGCCAGCCCATATGTTTTGCCTGGAAAGCAGAAATCAGGTTGGTGATCAGGTCAATCTGGTATAAGAGCAGTCCAGCAAAGAGATGTTGAAACTCAAGTTGAAGACAGTGATAAAACAAAGCCTTGTACTTTTGCAGGGTCTGAGAATACAGTGAAATATTACTCAAGAAATAAATGTTAGCCTGGCAATGTAAATACCAAATGGCATTTCTGGCAGGAGTTTTGGTCACAAAAGTGAAGATCTTCCGGAAAGCTCAACTTCTGAAATATTTGTTTTGAGGAACAGATGACATGCAAAGCAATATTAGAGGAAAATCAGACCTTCCACTGATTTTCTCTCTTGCCATCCCACATGGAGAGCAGCCGGCATTGCCAATGTTGATTTAGCAGGAAGGACCTCAGATGTACTTGAGGGTTTGCTTGGCAAGAATTATTTTTCCCTCTGATTTTGACATAATTTGCACTGAAGTCAAAGAAGTCTGTTAGGTAGAGGTCTAGCAGCTTCCCTTCCCACCTACACTGGTAAAAGCTGATTTTCGCAAGTATCTGTTAGTAACCAGAGCTGACGTCTTGTAGGTGAAAACAAATGCTGTTCTGTGATACCCACAGTATCCTCCTCTGCTAAATCCCATCACAAATGCCACATAAGGTTGCCTTCTTCCCCAGGACTACTGGGTATGGAAATTCATTGAATGAGCAGCTGCACTGCACTGCATGGTGGGTGGTGGGTCCTTTGGGGTCACAGTGAGTTCCATGAGAGTGTGACAGACAGCAAGAATGTGTGTGCCATTGTTGAATAGGTCTTACTCTGAACAGGGGAGCTTCATGCCCTGTCTCAGTCCAGGACTGTCACCGAGAGCAGGGGAGCACTGGTGTGGCTGAATCCATGGGGTGTCCATGGCATGAGAAGTGAGGACACCTCTGGAAGCCACCACAGATCAGGAAGATATGAAGGCATGAATGGTATCGCCTCTCTTTGATTCAGTCTGCACAAAGATGCCAGCCATTTCAGAGGGAGCGTGCTTACAGGGAGAGCAGCCCATGTATCCTTGGAATAAAAGCCCCTATGATCTTTTCCGAAATGTCTCCAGCACCGTTGGAGCAGAGAAAGGGTGATCTCTGCCTGATGAGGAGGCACTTTGCAAATGAGACTTTGCACTCCCGAGATCCTTATCCCAAATCACTTGTCAAGAGCTCCTGCCTTGCTTGTGAGAACTCCTTGCTTCCTTTTCTCTGTGGGAACCTTCTTCTTCACTGGGCTGAGTGGGCTGCTGCAGCTGTCCAGGTGTGCAGAAGTGTGTTTTCTCTGCAGGTCGTGCCTGCCCCTGTACATCCCAGGGTTTTCTTGGTGTGGTGCTGCATTGCAAATCTGCGTTAGGAGCATGGCATTAGCACTGCAGCTTTGTGGGAAGCGCGAGTGCTCCAATTCCCCCAGCGATTAGTGGGTGACAGCTCTGATAAATCTACTATTTTATCATAAACATGTACACTCAGCATTAACTCTACACATGCCCAGCTGTGGGTGAAGGGATTATTATTCACTAGGAAAGAAGCAGCCTACGACAGGGAGGTCCTCTGTAACACTTGCGCGCGCCCGTGCACACACACACACACATATTGTCTTTGTACATTGCCAGACACCTCATGCATCCATACAAACACACTTGATGCCTGGACAAGAAATGAGTCCCAGCTCTTCTCGGCAGCATTTCCAGTTGTGTGATCCTTAGAGCTGCTGTTACTTGCCAAACCCCTAAGCAATTGACTTAAAGTACATTAAATGCTCAGCAGCCCCAATCCAGATCCATGTGCACGTGTGTGCATGTGTATGCACATGCTGCCTTCTTTATGCCACTATCCCTGGGAGTGGTGGGGGTGATGTTCTGCAGCAAGGAGGGGTGACCACTGTACATAGTCCTTCTTGGTTTTCAACTGTTCATCTGCCTGCCCATACAATGTAGGACTGACTGTCAACCAACTTTTTCTTCAGAGTCACAGCTTCTTGCCAAGCCTTGCCAAACAGGAAAAGACAATTCCTTGCAGCTGGGAGCAAAGCTGAGTTGATGCTGACAAGGATCAAGTTCTGGCTTTGTCTTGTGTCAGGACATGACTCGGGACACACCCATACAAAGCAAGAGGGCTCCTGGTGGGCCAGTGCTAAGCATATTCCAAAGCTGTCCTCACCTTGAGCTGCAGTTGCTGATGGAAATACTTCATGCATCGCTGCAGCACCTACCCATCAGTTACCCAGGAGCCTGTCTGCACTGCAGTTGTCTCCCCTGACCTCCTAGCACACAGCCTCCTGTGTTTGGGGCAGGGGACCACTGCTGCACCATGGGGAACTGAAGTGGCAGCCCAGAGACCCATAAACCACTGTCTCTCTATGCGTTGTGGCAGCTCCTCATTTAGTGTATGTATGTATTTGTGTATTCCTTCTGACATTTTTATTATTATGAGGTAGTTCCCCTGAAGGAGGATGAATAATGAAAATGCAGCCTTTGGATGTAGAAAAGTAGGGAGGTAGGGAGTAACTGCTTTGCCTAAAGACACCTCACTGCACTGCCCTTCTCCTTCCCGCCATCTGCTGTCCCCAGCACTGGCTCCTCTCATGTCTCTGCCAGAGCCAGCACCACAGCCACCCTCCTTTTCTCTCATGAAATGCCAGCATATCACATCCATCGTTCCCTTGCCATCTCTCCAGTGAGCTCTGGTGTCTCTTCTCTGGCCTCAAGACCCTGCTCCAGCATCTTCTTCAGAAAGGTGTTCATGGGCATTTGGTCTTCATTCCTGACCCTCCTGCTGGGGCACCTGCATGAAGTGAGGCAGGTGTATGGCTTCATACACCTGTTTGCCAAGGGGATATTTTTGTCGGTGAGGAGTGGAGATGTGATGTGACATCACACCAAAGTATCCTGTGTGGATTGCTGGGAAGCCCAGGAGACCTGCAATCATGTGAGAGCAGCATGGCTGTGCTCTCATCCAGAGCTAGGCTGGGTTCTAGTGTGGGTAGATATGGGGTTGTAAGGTGAGTGGGGGGAGTAAGTGCCCCCCAACAGCTGCTGTCAGGGGAATATGGCCCTGGACACCATGGGTGGGGGTTCTGATGTCATGGGCTGGGTTTGGAGATAAGAAAAAGTCAACAATATCTGTTTCTATGGCAACTCTGCCATGGAGCTGGAAGCAAACATCATGGCCCCCCATCACTGCAGACATGTGGGATGGCCCTGCCTGGCTGAAGGATTATAGAAAAAATTATTTGCATTGCACCAGGCAAAGGGATGGAGCCCTTTGTGCTGGAGGAGAGGACATGGAGCTGGAGCCAAACCCACAACCCACACTCCTGCTCAGCATGGAATACTGCTCTTTTTCACTGGGGCTCCCCTTTCACCACTATGCACCCATGGGGAGAATGACTTGCAGGGGCATTAGAAGCCCATGGACCTTCCTGGGGTAGCTGGGGTGGATGCAGATGTGAGCTGCGAAATCCCGTGGCCACAAAGATCAATAGCACAACATAGAGCCATTTATATCACTATAAAGGGAGCATGCAGACTAGAATTAGTTACACTAAAATGTCTGTCGCAGAGTATTAATTGGGTTACTAAATATGTCACTGCAAATGTATTTTATAGGCAGCATAAATTTCTGTATTAATAAGAAGCATTTCTGGTCCTCTCTGTGGCTGCCCGTCACAGAGTGGTCTCTGCTGGCAGTGGGCTTCCAGGACAAGCATGTATGGGTCCCCAGGTAGGAAATGTTGCCAGGCTCCTTTGAATCCACACCCCTGGCTGTGCTTGCCAGAGGTGCCTTGATGTAAACGCTGTCTGTCCTTTCCCAGGAAGCCCTGTGGCTAGCAATGGTGGCAGGTCAGAATCTGTTCCACTCCCTCACTGGGGATCTGGAGGGGTTTTGGGGCCACATAGGACTTTGTCTGCATGTGTGAGGCTATGTTGTCTGAAGGAAAGGAGGCTGAGGGGAGACCTTATCACTTTTTACAACTACCTAAAGGGAGGCTGTAGAGAGGTGGAGATTAGTCTCTTCTCCCAAGTAACAAGTGATAGGATAAGAGGAAAAGGCTTCAAATAACACCAGACTAGGTTTAGATTGGACATTAGGAAAAAACCTCCTTCATTGAGAGAGTCATTAGGCTTTGAAACAAGCTGCTGAGAGAGGTGGTTGAAACTTCATCCCTGGACATGTTTAAAAGTTGTGTAGATATGGAGCTTGAAGACACAGTTTAGTAGTGACTTGGCTGTGCTGGGTTATTGGCTGGACTCAATGATTTTGAAGGTCTTTTCCAGCCTGAATAATTCTATGGTTTTATTCTACACCAGTAGAATAGAACTGGGCAGGGGCTGTGGTCCTCAAGCATCTTATCTGAGCTCTGAGATCTGGGCTGGGCCCTCCAGGGACAAAGGCTGAAGATCAAAGTTCCACCCAAGATGCATCCATTGGTTTAGATGTGGATACATTCACGTAGTTCTGAACCTCATGTTGTTGCTTTGCTATGTCTGTCTCATTTCAGTGCTGCTCCTCTTTGTACGTCTGCTGCTATCAAGTGCTTCTTTAAACACAGAAATTCAGCTTTCCGGTTGCTTCAGATTATTTTTGGTTCTTGCAGTGAAAAAGTTAAAAAAAAAAAAAATAGATGTAAGCCTTCCCAGAAAAGTGAGCCTCTGCCTCTGTGCTGCCCAAGGGGCTCCTGCCGGCACTTGCACCGGCAGCTGGAGAGTTGAATTGCATCTGTAAGTCACCCTGCCCCTGGCTGTTGGGGGGTGGTCACAGAAGGGAAGCAATCCTGGTTTTACATGAAATATTTAACTGTATCTAAGTTACAGCTGGCATACATCCACTGCAAACAAACATCCGTGGAAGATCTGAGCTGTCAGTAAATGCCGACGAAATGCCTAGGAAAGGAAGGGAGAAAAACACGGCTTTCAACATTAAAAACATCACTGCAGCTTTCTCCTTTTAGTTTAAGGGGTCTCCAAGGGCACTTATTTGACCCTGCAGTCCTGCTGCTGGGAGCCATTGTGGACAAGCACATATTGACAGGACAGTTGAACGGGTGATGCTAGATTTAGGGTTTTTTTCAATACTATTTTTTTACATGAGGCAAATGAAGACAGGAGCAAATAGACACGAGAAAAGAAAAGGGCATGGAGAATAAGGTAAAAATATCTTTTCCCATATAGTTTGGCTTAGCTGCTGAAAAATGTCAAGCCTACAACCTGCTCTTGTTTCAGATTTGAGAGGGAAGCTTTGGCAGAGGATTGGCAGCAGCTAGCGAGTTTACCATGGGATCCAAGTTAGACACTGCTTAAGGAGGCAAATGAGATGACAGAAGAAAGCAGATGAGGTAATCCGGGGATGAAGAGGTGCACACAATGCAGGGACTCCAGGTTCACAAAGCTTACCTTGTCCCAAGTTGGTCACCCAAAAAAAAAAAGGAGGGCATGTCACTTGGACATCAGTTTTGACCTAGAGGCTGGAGAAGAGGCTGGAGTATTCCTCATTCAGAAGTCCCTGCACTCGAGCTATGTGCTGTATAGAGAATTCCTCCTTCTTTCCCTTCAATGCTAGTGACTCATACAGAGCTTGCGAATGAAAAAAAGAAGTACTCCTAAACATTGTTATTTTGGGTTCATGAAAAACAGATTGTTCACTAGGTAACAAGAGAACAACTTGCCAGACACATGTAGAGGTCATGACGACTGTGATTCATCTTACTAATCTAGCAGGTATCTAGAGCCATTTTAAATGTCTTTATGCTTGGCAGTGATTCACATCAACTTCTCCCAAGCACTCTTCCAAAAATGCAAGATTTCCTCACTCCTCTGTGATTATGTGAGAGTTGTTCATACAGGGTAAAGAGAAAGCAGTCAAGTGCTCGCCAGATAAGAATGTGCTTTACCTGAAGACAACAGGATTCAAACGAATCTGCATTTAATATCTGAACTCAGGTGGCAGAATTTGAACCTGTTGCCTCCCTGTACATGTGCATGTGGCACGACTCCATGATGAATCTCCTATTGATATCTGAGTGATTAACTTCTAACTGCACACTGCATGCATAGCAGGATCATAAAGCATCTCTAAGTGGCTTCTCTAGTTGGTATCTCTGGAAAGGATCCCTAGGAGAGCATCAAAGCCTTTTGACATTCACTGAGACAGATCTTCATCTTGGTGCTGTTAACAGGATGTTGGAAGAAAGCGGGAGAGATGCTCAGGGGGTCTGTGGGAACCTGTGGCTGGATAAGCATAGGATAAAAGAAGATCCTCTAGAGAGGAACTGGTGTGCAGCTTAAATCCAGGAACTAGATGGATAGATAAGTGAAATGATGTGGGCTGCTTGGACAAGTGGAGAAAAGACCATGATATTCCCTTCCACATGATCTGTTGGACATGGAGGAAAAGAAGGCAGCTGCTCAGCTTTCTTGGCATCACCATGTAACAAATTATCATCCCAGCATAAAAGTGTAGAGGTGCACTGTGCTGGCCAAGCCTCTGCCATCTCAGTAGTCTGGTATTCTGTCGTCTATGTTGTTAAGACAGTTGTTGGGACAGATCTGACCTAAATAGGGACATCTGATTTTAGACAGAAAAATTGCACTCACTCTGCTATTTTATTATTAAGGAAACGGATACAGGTGAAATCCACAGGCAAAAATGAACCGGTCCTTTCAAGCCATCATTATCTGGAAAAGCATGGGCTCCATTGCCATTTGTATTTCAGGGATGAGATCTTCAGCCTAAGCTTTAATGTCAACACATTGAATTAAAGGGTTTTTCATTAGTTACAGGGAAGGTGAAAATCATCTTCTGCTGAAAAGTGGTTTTGCAGCAGTAAGCCGCAGGGACATGACTGTGCTACCTTATGCAACAGGCTTCCACTCTTTCCCCACGGGTGTAAACAGGCTGGTCCTGATGCAGGAGATGGAGAGCTCAGAGCCAGAGCTTCCTTGAACAGATGTAGCAGGTGGGAGGGCTTTCAGATCTCCATCATTGCCAGTCTATGACCCCCCCCAAAAATGGAGCTTAAGGGTGATCCATGCTCCTGGTTCAGAGTTTGGCCATGTCTTGACACTAGGGAGCATACGTTTTAATGTGACTTTGGAGCTGGGAAGTAGCTGGATAGCATTCCAGGGGCAGGACCCAGGGGCTAGCTGGGTCTAGGATGTTTCTCATCATGTACCCCATGCATTTGAACTGTCAAGTTGCTGAGAGAAGGGAATACATAACCTCAACAGCTTGCTTTTGGGTTTTTGTATGGACAAGCCTTTGAAATGCTGAGCCTGCCCAAGTGGATTTAGGGTCAGCCAAGATGGAGCTGAGGTTGAAGGACCAGCATGTAGCTGAAGGCTTTCTTGCCCTGCTGCTCTTTGCAGCACTGAAAGTGGGAGGAGGCGCAGCAAGGGCTGAGGATGCAGGGATGTGTGCATGCATTCATTCAGCCAGCAAACCCATGTGTATGCAGCTGCATGCACTGTATTTACACATTTTTACTGGGGTGTTTTTATTTTTTATTGCACTATAAAACAAGAATAAGTGATCAGAAACAAAAGAATTTAGTTATCATTTGCCAAAAACAAGACAGAGAGAGAAGTGTTGCAATAAATTGCATAGTCTATAAAAAAATTCCAGTGTATTAACAAAAGTACTGTAGAGCAGACAACAGGTAATGATAAAGATGAACATAATTACAAAAGAAAACATCTATTTTAAAATACTGGGATATTCTTAGCTGAGAAACATTGCTGATCTACAGTTTAGTTGGCTGGCTGAAATAATATCCACATTAAGTGAAGCAAAACAGAAGCAAGCCTGAATATGGCAACAAATCCTACCCAGGTCACGTTTTGGAAGTAGGAGCACCAAGGCCTTTCTTTTCCATCAGATCACTGCACGGTTTCACCGTATCCTCTGAATACGCATCTGACACCTCGTCCGGTCCAATTAAAGTGACACACTAAATCTCTGCAAATAGGCTGCCTGCTGCAGCCCTTCTCCACGATCCCCGTGTACCAAGTAATAAGTTCTTCCTTTTTTTTTCCTGACACAGGCTATGAACCTGCAACTATACACTGGAGACACGAATTCTCAAAGCCTAAATGCAAAAACCCTATCGGCTGCTCGGCTTAGGGCTTTGTTACAAAAGCCTGATGAAAACTCTCTTGGAGTGTCCCTTTTATCAATTTTCCCGGCTGATACAAGACACGGAGGCTGACGTCAAAACAATGGGCTAGTTAGAGGATTCAGAGCGTGTTGACCAAGTCATTTTAGTTAATCAATTACCCATTCTATGGTCTAATAGCTCTTTAGGTCTCATTTTGCTCAGAGAAACTGAGAACTCAAGTGCCCAACTATACAATTTATTAGTGAAAATTTGCTTTATAGTAATTTTTAAAATTATGGAATGGAAAATAAAGATGATTAACAGTGCCTGCAAAGATTCCACAAATGGATATAAGGTTTTAGAGTTTTGGTGTGAATCAGTAAATCTAACTGATGAATAAACGTTATATCAGGATTAATATTAACATAGTGGTAACTTATTTTAATTATTGCATAACCTATTTTTGAGGGGCAATTTCTGCATCAGCATGAGCTGTTGGTCTTTAATCTTTCATTAATTTCATTCATAGCTTTTTATTAATTTGCCAATCAAGCTTTATATTTGAATTAAAGGCTCTGGGATTTGGACATGTCAAATCAACCAAGTGATTTAAAAATCAGGATTTAGGAATTTAGACAGTTACTTAATTACTGCAAACACTGGGTTCATTCACAACAGCCTTCTCCTCATCACGATACTCATGGTCACACCTTTCTCTGCAACAGTTTTGCTCCTTCTGTAGCCTTAATTTTTTCTAAGAATACATGCTCCAGAAAAGAAGGTCTTAGAGAAAAGAGTGTATTGTGAAAGAAAGGAATGGTTTTCATTGAATATGAGCTGCGATTCACATCAAATTGGTAGCACAGCTCTAATTGGTGCAGTTCTTAGTTATCAAGGTATATCTTTGTCAGTTTGTCCTTCATGTACACAAAGACTGGCAGATTCTCTCATGAGGCAGCTGCCAAGCATTGTGACTGCTTAATATAGAGAAGAGGAGGCTTAGGGGAGACATTACCCCTTTCTACAACTACCCGAAGGGAGGTTGTAGTGAGGTGGATGTTACTTCTCTCAAGTAACAAGTGATAGGATGAATGGAAATGGCCTCAATTTGCACCACAGGAGGTTTAGGTTGAGTATCAGGGCAAAAGAATGGTCAGACATTGGAACAGGCTGCTCAGGGAAGTGATGGGGTCCCAGAAGTGTTAACAAAATGTGCAGATGTGGCAATTTGGGGCAGGGCTTAGTGTGCATGGGGGTGTTGGGTTGACAGCTGGACTTCACCATCTTAGAGGTCTTTTTCAACCTTAATGATTCTATAGTTCTGTTAAGTGTCTTGTGTTTACATTTTTCTCTGTCACTGTCAATCACCAGCACTTGTGCACCTTTCCTGGTCCTGACCACAGCTGTCCAGCACGCAGCTTCCTGACACACCCCTAGTTGTGTGGCCATGCATCTTTCTGTACCCAGGACCTCTTCTTTGCACACCACCGTAGTAACAGCCGAATTATGACATTTATAAGTATGAGACAGTGTTAAGAGTCTGTGTGGGCCAAGGAAGATAGAGTTATCACACCAGGCACAAATGCGTGTGGGCATAGCTGGGTCACTCCTATCTGCTTTCAGGGGTTTTAAGCCCATGCATCTTTGTAATGCATGCTACTTGTAATGCTACTATCTAGTGACCTTAATGGCCAGCTACTGCCTTGTGGATATGAATATCATGAATATCAAAGGTACTTTGGTGTTTGCATTGAGTTAGAAAATTGATCCCATCCCACCCACAGGCACTGGCTTGTTTTCCAAGGTTTGTGTCCTTGTTATTAGTAATTTATAGGCAGCATTTTATATTGCAGACAGGGTGGGATAAGGAGGGTCAGCAGGAATTGCTGTCAGCATGGTAACATGCTGGGGGGGGGGGGGGGGGGGGCG
>VZRI01003033.1:432159-455053 GCA_013397515.1 Upupa epops
CTAGGATGCTCTTACCTGGTCAACTCATACCAAAATGATACCTTTTCTCTTGTGTTCAACCTCACCTTCTTTGCATTGGTTATAGCAGTTCTGCAGAGTCAAAACAACCTGCCGCTCAAGCTGCAAACTAACATCACCAAAAAACCATTTCTATTTCTGCTGAAGGCCAGCTGTGAAATGGCAGTGTTAAATCCGGGCAACCTGCTGTTTCAAATGCCTTTTTCACTTGTAGGTGAGAGAGCAAATGGCTGCTTTGAAATAGAAGTCATCTCAAGCAGGACTGAGGGCCAATGACACAGGGAAGTTGGAGTCCAACAGTGAGCAAATGTGGTGGAGATTCTGCCCATCCTAACAGGGCAGTAAGCTGCCATGTAGCTGAAATACAGTTTGTGTGGATCAACCCCATGGCATCCAGCAAGGGAAACCAAAGCCACTTGACAAATACCCAAGTGCTGCAATGAGTCCTAAAGTGGCAGGGAGACTAGGGGAGGGTTGAGGACTTGAGGTAGAGAGGAGCAGGCACTGAGAGGGATTGAGCACCCTCAAATTTCCCTGTATAACTGATGAGTTCAGCACTGAACCTTGAGAAGCCCAAGTACTTTCCCTGTCCAGGATCTGCTGAGCACCAGAGCTTGGACTGGAGTTCAGCTGGGCTTTGTCCTCCATCTGAACACATCAGTCCCTTATGTCTCAGGGTGGGAGCTCCCAGGAGAAGAAGCAGCAGGAGACGCTTCTCTGGAGTCACACCGACAATTTAGCAACCTGGTGAGCTTCTGACCTCAGTCAAGATAGACCAAAGCCTCAAAACTGCCCCTCTTCTCACAACAGAGTTGGAGGGGTGAGAGGAGCCAGTGGCTCCCAGCCCTATGAGATGGAGGTACAGACAGGACCAGTCTGCAGGTGCCTCTGCTCTGCATATGTGGAACCAGTGCCGCAGCACTCTCCTGCTTTCATCTTTGGGGTGTAAGTGTTGCAGTTCTGGCAGTAGCCTGAGGGCAAATTGTTCTGGAAAGTTTGAGCAAAGCAGGTTCAGCTGCTTCAAAGTAGGAAGTAGATGACAAAAATACATAATTGCCTTCTTAAGAAAATAAAAAGCAACTTTTTTTTTGGCAGATTGGCAAGTATACACTTCCTACGCACTTTCCTTTCTACCCAAAACATGATTCCAGCCTTATTTTTATTTCAGGAACTGTGAATTATGAAAGGGTTCTCCCCTCCCTCTTCCTCTGCCTTTTTTCTTTCTCTCTCCAACAATTTCTCTCCCTCCTCATTCGTAACCAGTATTATGCTTTTTTATAACCTTTGCATGCAGACCTTGTTCTAATTTACTTTATATACACGTTGCAGGGCCCGCAGGACAAGCATTGCTTTGCTGCTGCTGTGGCTTTATGAATAAATCCTTTTACAAAACAAAATCCCCCTGCAGTGCCACAGCTGGGTGATATATTTTACTAAATCCCAGTGCCCCTCATCCTGCACTTTTCCAGGTAAGAGGTGCTCATGCGTGCCCAGAACAAGCCCAAAGCAAGTGGCTGTGTCCCCTGGTCCATGGGTTGTCCCTTCACCTGGCACTCTGCACACCTTTGCTGTCGGCATGATGGTGAGCTCTGTGGATCTGCTGTGTATCAGGCTGCTTGCCCTTGCATTGGGAGGGAGGTGGGGTGGTTCTGTGGGGGTTTACAGAGCATCTGTTGCTTGGAGGAAAAGCTGTGGGAGAGGGATGCAAAGGCATGTGTGGAGCATACAGGTAAAGGCAGATCGGCTTTACTACCTGGCTGCATATGCTGCTGTTGATGTCAATGCACTGGCAAGACTGAAAGCCACCATAAAGGACCTGCATGCTGGAGATAAATGCCCCTTGGAGATTTTTGCATCGGGGAGCAAAGAAGAAAAGATTTAGGCAGAATTCACCACAAAAGGCACCACAAAGGCACTCAATCTCCCATCCTTAAGTGTCCCACATATGACTATGACACTGCAAAGCCCCAGATAAACTGGCTCAAATGTGAGTTGAGAGACACAGAGTGTAGGAAACGCTGCAGTTCTCCTTTGGGATTAATGGGCTGGGCTGGAGGCAGTGCTGAAACAAAAAATTAAAGGGCTAGTAATGCATGTGAGCATGATGGGTGAAATGTCATGGGAACATCAGACTCTCATCCCCTTTGGCCACCTTTAAGCACTTGGTACTGCTGAGATGCAGGGATTCTTGCTCTAAAAATCAGCTGATGGCATCTGCTGAGTATGTCAGCCCCTGCCAGGTAACATGCTTGCTCTTTTCCCACTTCGCCAGCCATCCATTGGGAGCCCCACAGCTCCAGCAAAGCCTGTGGTCCTGGGCCACAGGGGACTCAGGGCTCAGGGCAGGGACCCTAGCAGTGCCAAAAGCTGTGACATCTGCTGCTGGTTACAGATGACACGCTTGTAATAAGTGATCTGCAGACAGTAATATGGACACAGCTCTGAAGGAGCCTAAGGAGAAGCACCACAAATGTGACCAGTCCTACCACCTGCATGTTTTTCTCCTCGTGCCTGAGCCATGCAGTTATTTCCAGCATGCTGGTGCAGAACACGTGGCTTCCAGCGCCACAAGGAGCTCCTGCCTGCACCTCTTGCCATGGAGCTGTTTCCATCTCTGCCACAACCAACACTGTGCCACCACCATATGTGTAACATCTTGTTCCTGGCTCCAGCCTCTCAAAATATATGTGGTCCTGGTGGAAAGAAATGTCACTAGGTATCACACATGACTCCTCAGGTGGTGAGAGGGTCCTGAGGTTGAGCTTTGGCAGATGAACTAGCTGGCATCTGGCACTGAGCATTTCATACTGGAGACCACCTCCCAAGTGTGGTCAGAGTCTCCCCAGGTTTCTTGTCCCTTTGCCAGATCTGTATGTGCTCTTAGCATTGATGAGGATCCAGGGAGCGGGAATGGGATTGTGGGAGGCTGTGCTCCCTGCTTAGTCCCCCCCAAAAGCAGATCCCTACTAATTGATTCTCCTCTGCTGGAACAAGGCAAAGATACTTCCCCGTGCAGGACTGGTCTGCCTCTTCAAGGAGAAATCCCTTTCCTAAAATCTGAGCCAGGGAACATTCACCCAATCCATGCCTGCACGCTCTTGGTGTGGAGCAGGCTTCCCAGGCCCACAGTCCATCCATCTCCTGGCACACTCATCTCCGCAGTGCCTCTGGCAGAGCAGTAAGCTCCTGAATATTTTATGTGGTTATTAGTCGACAACATAATCTATCTAAGGGGAAGTTAGAACTGCTGACCGAGGAGTACGGCACCGCAGCAGGGAATGCTGACTCCCACAACACCCTGCCCTGTCCTCATGGCAGCTAACAGTGTGGTGCAGGGAGTGCTTGCTGTTGGGGGCTGGTGGCTTGTTCTCACACATGCTGTTTGCCTGTGGCCAAGTGTGGGCACATGCTGTGCTGACATGTAGCCAGACCAAGCTCCTCCTTCTTTGAAGGGCTTATGTATACTTCCCTTCCCTCCTCAATTTGTCACATATGGTGCAGACATGGCATGCCCATGTGTCTTGGCTCGGGGACATATGTTGTGTATGTAGTAGTACCACGATTAATAGCACATTGGCCACTGATATGCCGGTGATGCACGCAAGTACAAACAGGAATGTGCATATGAAAACACTATGCACCCAGGCTTCTCCTTCACATGCAACCTGTCCAAGTGCTGCAAGCCTGCAGCCATCTGCACCCAGGCTTCCAGCAAGCACTTGCATGCATGGCGAAGGAGTGCTGGTCTGATTTTTTCAGAGTGTACAATTCAACATTCATTGGACCTGAAAAAATATCTTCACTTGTAGGGCTCTGGAATGGGTAAGGGCAGTGCCATGCAGACATTTGCTGTGCAAGCATCCTAGAAAAGTAGAGTCCAGGCTGGTAGGATGGCACAGAGGCCATTCACTCCTTGTGCCAGTGCTGTGGAGCTGCACAGGACCAGGGATGATCAATAGCAATGGATGGGGAAGGGCTGTCAGTGAGGAAGCTGAACCACCTCTTTGGTGTACCTACCATCCAAGGGAGGAGATTTGCAGTGCAAACAGGTAGCAGTTTTGGAAGGTCCAAGGCCATGGTGAAAGTTTGGCCATGAATGGGTGAGCCTGGAAGGAAAAGCTGAGGAACTCTGCCCTTTGCAATCTTGGTCCCCAGCAAGTGACTTGAAATGGGTTCTCAGCTTACAGATAAGCCACACTGCTGAACTTTTTGTTCCCACTCCATTCTGATGCTGGCACTGGTGTTCAGGCAGGTAGCAGGGTGATGCAGTATTTTGCTTTTATGTTTCCAATCAGATCACCTTGCCAACCCATTTTCTCACATGGCCACAGGTTTGGCTGCTGCAGACTGCTGTCCCTGATGAGCATGGCAGGTGGGTGGCAGCAACATCCAGTAGCTTCATCATAACCAAGAGCCAGGCTGAGGTGGGTGAGACAGAATGGGTTATCAGCCTGAGTGGCTGCAGAAGTCCCTCCCAGTGGGCTGCAAGTGCTTGCAGAGGCAGAGAGAGCTACTGGAGTGGGGCACTGCTCTCATCTTTCAGGAAGCAGAGGCACCTGGCAGTGCTGCCAACCTTGGGATGCTGCAGAGCAGCCCAGCTGAGACCCAGACTGTGCTGCTGCTGCTGATCCACCCGGCGCTGCTGAGGAAGACTGTGCCGAGCGGGTTCATCTTTATGTAAATCACATTCACTTCAGCTGGCTTCCAGGATAATCAGTATTAAAGGGAAACTATTTTCTAGTTCATTAGAGGAAAGCTGCGTCCCCGCGGCTGCTGCTGTCGGCACCTCCTTCTCCTTCCAGGAGAAATTATATCCATGAGCACCAAACACTGAGACATTCACACTCCAAATGTCAAGTGGAGAAAGGGGAAGAAGAAAAGTTGTGACTCTAGGGGCAGCCCTTCTCCTCCTCTTCCACCCTCCAGGATGGTTTGAGTAAACTTGTCCTTCCCCTTGGGGTCATTCCTGCCAGTTCTCACCCCTGCTGGTTCTGGGATCCTTCATTCCTTGCTATGGTAGCTCCTGATCCTGATGCATTCTTGTTCTTGTCTTACCCCTGGGCTATCTGATGCTTGATAGCACCCCAGAGAGCCCTGGTCTCCTTGTGCACAGCTACATTGATGGTTGTGCCAATGCACAATTCTAGAATTATTATTATTTCTATGAGGATGGCTTCAATGCATATCCATGGGAGCAGCTTGACAATGCAACAGAAGAACAGACTTGCTAAAGGCATTGAGAGACTCCATGTCCATCTGGTGGGGCAATAAAGGAGCCTGTGCTAGTTGGTGGCTAGGACAAAGGAACAAGCTGGACGTGAGTGGTGTGCACTCGTCAGACAGTAGTGACCGTCTGGCATGGATCAGGCATGGCTTCTCCTACCTTGCTCTGCAAGAAGGAGTTCTGGACCTGCTGTCCCCAGAAAGGTGGAGCCCAGAGGGATAATGGTAAAAGTGAGATTGAGATCAACTGGAATAAGTGTCCTGGCAGGACAGATGAAAATTTTGTGGAAGTTTAAAACACACCCCACCCTTTGTAGCTCTTCCCAGTGACTCCAAGCGTGCAAATGCATTGGCCAGTGCCTCACATGAAGCTGGAGAGGCAGTGCAAACTCTCCAGTCTGGCAGAGGGATGCCAAGTCTTGGCCTTTCAGAGCTTTTGTCTTCTCTGGCTTGTAGCTGTAGCTGTGGGATTGCTTCGAAGAGAGGCCAAAACTGACAGATGATCCCCTAATCAGCTGTATAAGCAGAGACCAAACTCCCAGTTCCCACCTCTGCCAGTTAATTGCTTTTGTTACCAGCCCAATGGGGCAGAACCATTTTTTCGTGCTCCAGTGCCCTTTTTAAGCATTCACAGTGTGTTTCCCAGATAGGCTGTACAGATGTTGATGAGCTCTGATGAGCTGTTTACCCATCCTCCCAGGCACCAGGCCTGATCTCTCCACATGAGGCAGAGGGCAGCTTGGAGACTGCTCCTGTGTAAGGAGATGAGTCTGAGTTTATAGTCTTTGCTTATGCTCTCATGAAGAGAACACTGCTGTCAATCAAAAATAAAGCTCATTTTTTTAAGCTGCTCCCATCGTCAGGCAAAACCCAAAGTTGTTATGGGACCTGTGATCTCAGGCAGAGGCAGTGTGTATGGGCAGACAGGGTGACCCTGCTGCAGTCTGAGCGCACGGATGAGGCTGAGACGATACTGTGGATGCTGGCAACATGGCTGTCACCTGCAGACTAGTTGTCTAGACAGTCTGTGAATTAATGGGGAGATAAAATCACCTCTGGGGTGAGATTGTTCTGATCTACCCTGTATACTGCTACAGCAACAGACAAAGATGTTTAGGCCCATGTGGGACTCTCATCCGTGTTTGGCTTGTGCACTTGTATTCCTCACTGGAGGAGGACTGATGGCTGCTCCAGGGAAGTTCTGACAGCACTGCATCTCCTTTGCTTCCCACCTTCATCCCTCAGCAGTCATAGTTGCTCTGGTGACCTGCAGTGTGGTCCAGGATTGAGCAAGCTTTGTGTCACAACAGCATCTCCTTTGCGAGTGATGGAGGGGCAGAAAAGAGTGCGAGGTACACAGTGAGTCTGGTGGCAACCTGGCCTGCAGGAACAGATCTGTCTGTGCTAAGAAGTCCAACATAAACCCAAAATTACCTCTGTATGGATGATAGAGTGAAATGAGTTTACCTTCAGGCAATCTGGGAGTGAAGTATGAATTTATGCGAGCTGTTTCATAGCAGCGTATTGGAGGATGAGCCTGCAGAAGAGCAGGATAGGAGTGTGCAAGACTTCGTAGATACATGGCCTGTGAGATTTAGACACAGAAGACAGTATTGGAAACAGCTTTAGTGGTGCATGATTATTTTACACCAAATGGATCCATAAATTACGAGCAACATGAAATTTGGGTTGACAGAGACATCTGAAGCCTTCTCAGCAGTTGGCTGAAGTTCCCTCTAAGTGTGATAAACAGCTGGAGAGGATCAAAAACAGGGGTTGACCAGAAGAAACTAAAAAGCAGCCTCTGTGCTGACAACTGGGGGTCAAATTAACTTGATAGTTGAACATGCTCTAGTGAACTCTGGAAGAGAAGGTAATTTTGAAGTCCTATTGAAGAAATCTAAGGAGTGCTACACTCAACATGAAAATGATGCATATGAGAACGAGCTTCTTAACTGGAGCATAGGAAACAAGGTGAAACCATAGTGAAATCTGCCGCTCATCAAGGTCTGAAGAGCCCATTTTGTAATCATGGGTGCTGAATCTTCAGTAAGAGACTGAAATCTGATTGTGATCTGAAACAAAAGTCTTAATCAGAGATCACAGGAAGGCTCTCAATTAACCCTCTACAAAACCATTCTGGCTAATCCAAGAAAGCCAATCAGTCTGCTTGGAAGGTTTTAGAGGACTGGCATGGCTTTGGCATGGTGAGCATGGCAGAGAATCCAAAGTAGCACTACAGGGATGGTTAGAGAGAAACACGTGTGAAGCTGGAGCTGGAGAGAAACAGAATGTGGTGATGTGTAAATCAGGGCTGTGCCAGCAATAAAGAAAAGGTACAAGACCTCAGTACATCTCACTTGGCAAATGTTTGCCAACACTAGTCTTGTCAGTCTGGAGAGAAGAGGTGAAAGAGGTACATGAGTTCACAGTAATTTGCAAGAATGAAGGATGGAGCTGCTGCAGATGATGAAACCATCCATCTGAAAACATGGGGAATAATAAGTACCTGCACATCCGACCCCAATGCTCACACACGGATAGTGCCAAGGTTAAGATTATCTGTAAGCAATAGGAAGCTCTCTAGCCCACTCAAACCTCTATCTGGTGACACGCAGCAACACACATATACTTTCTCCATTCATGACTCTCCTTCTGCATCAGCCAAAATCATGCCCTCCTGCTGCAAAGCCCTCTGCTCTACTCTTGAGTGGCGGCTGCCCAGCAATCTCCAACACAGCTTAATTTGATAATAACCCTGAGCCAGTTTAAATACTTCAATCATGCCACGTCTTGATCATCTTCTCTCAGAACAAAATAATCCCACTTTGGTTAATCTCTTTTCTTGTGGAAATCCTGTCACTCCTTTATTGTCTAAATGACTTTACACTGCACTCTCTCCAACATAAAAATATCTACCTCCACATAAATTGACAAAAGCAGGATGTTACACCCAGTGTGGTCTAAGTAGCTTCATAGTACCGTGTTTGGAACCTTGATGATCATTTTGGGAAGGGGTTGGTACAACTACTGCATCCAGGAAAGCATGTGGATCCAAGAAAATACTGTTTTATCCAGTCATTAGTAAGAATGCCTTCACTGATCCTCCTTCCTGGACCAGGGTAAGACCATCTCCCATGCGACCTACATCCTCTATGTCCAAAGAATGTGTGCAGGATGTGGTGTCAAGAGAAATGGCTGGGATGTGGATGATTGCAAATGATTTAGAAAGCTGTTTTCTTGGCTTTCCTTTTTCTTTTCTGTTCTTTTTTGTTGTTGTTTCCTGGAGATGCTGGTCATGCAGACATATAGGGTTTGACCAGACTGAACAGACTAACTGAGGGCAGGAGACCAGAAATGTCTGCATAAGAGGACAGGACATCATGAGTGAAGAGGGAGATGACAGGCATTTTATCAGTTTCTTTGCCTGGGACAGAGGTGAATCTACCGTTAGGATATCTGTTATTGCTAAGCCTGTATGAAACGTGCAGAACGAAAATATTCTCCCCAAAATTATGTTCTTTAGGAAAATTTACAAGGTAGTAAGAGTGCTGTTGGCTGCTTTACTCCCACACAGGCAATACACAGAGGAAGGCATCTTCTGGTTGGTTGCTGTGTTTTGTGTCACTCGTCCTTAATGCCTCCATGAAACCGAATACAAAGCATCCATATTTAACACAATTTGCAGAGGTGCCAAAGAAAGAGACACTGATGCTTATGTGTGAAATATTGTTTCCACCAGCATGAGTTTGAGACTGATGAGCACTCAGGCCCTGGGACCTGCGGTCTCCCATCATAACACCCTGCATAGAGTGGACAATTCTTTCCCTCAGCTACTGTCTTGTACTTATCATTATCAGCCAGGTTTTTGTTCTGCTGGTGCAATGAGGCCGAGCTTGAGCTCAAATAATGAATAGGTGCCTTTCAGTTGAGTTCATTGATTTGGGAAAGACAGTATTTCATAGCCCTGATTGATCCCTTGAATAACCATAGGCACTGCAAGCTGGTCAGAGATGCTTTGATTCAGTGTCTGCAGTGAGACTTATTTTCCCAGCAGGCAAAGTGTGACTGAATGGTGCACACTGGCTCAGATCACATTGCAGGTGCTTCAGCCAGCTTCACATGGACCCTCAAGATGCATGAAGTAGAAACCACCCATCACCAGATTAAATACATGACCTCAACCAGGTGGAAGTACAACTGGGATTTTCTGGCAGGGTAAGTAGGGATGGGTCTTCCTGGGTACCATCACTATAAGTGATGTATTCACACTCATTTGGCCAGAAGTTCTCCAGCAATTAATACTGCACCAGTAGTAGCTGATCCTAATGATGATGGTGTTTCCAGACATGGGCATCTCAATAAAAACAAAGCCTGAATGCTTCTGGAGGGAGCAGTGATACAGAGTGTGTTGGGCATAGAGCAGAGGCTGTTGGGAGGCAGGATTAGGATTTGTCCCCTCTTCAGAGGGCTGGTGGCTCCTGGCTGGTATCCTGATGAGCCACCAGTGCTATTGGCCATGTTGGCCTGTGTACTCCCCCAGTCACTGAGCAGTGCCCAGCAAATGGATTAATGTGAGGGCAGAATGTCCTCCATCAGTGTTTTCATCTATTTATTTCTCTGCTTTAAAATAAATATTTGATAACTTTTCTGGGATTGAGCCCTCTGATAGGGCCTCTGATGATTTATTTATATACGCACTTATTTTGCTGCAGCACTCTGCCGCAGGAGATGGAGATGTCCTGATGGTCAAGGCAGCAGCACAATCACAGATGTCTCATCTGGGGAGACTGGCATGATAACTGATGTCTCCACCACTGGACCACTAAGTTACCTCTCTCTCATGCGTGTAGCTCTTGAGGAGACAAGAAAAGTAGTTGCAAGTGCTGGGCAAGGGATGATGAAGCATTTGTTGCTCTGATGTCTGAGGAGACACATCTTGCTGGAGCCCTGCTCTCTGAAACTCCCCTTTCAGCAGTGAGGATTGAAAGGAAACCTGCTACAAAAAGGAGCAGAAGGTAGAAAGAGGAAAATGATGATAATTTGCTAAGGAGATAAGACATGCTGAAGACAGACACTTCAAGTGCAACGTGCTCGAAAAGCGTGACCTGCACTTTTGCCTCCTGCAATCCAAATGACCGACAGACACTGGTTTTGAAATGCTGCCCTGTCAGGCTGCCCTGGATTCATTGCTGGGTATCTGACTGGGGGATGCCTCGAAAAGATGAGTCCTCATTCGGAGTTGATTTAGGTCGCTGTGCTATGCTGTGGAAATGAACACAGCTGTGGCCCTCTATTCTAGAGTCAAAGGAGACTCATCCGTATGCATTGGCCACTTGAGGACTCCTCAGCAAGATTATAAAGGCAGGTACTGAAGCCCTGACAAATGTTAAGGTTGTCAGGATCAGACACAGAGAGAAGTCCTCTGATTGCAACCAAGGCAGAGTTGCACAAAAGGCTGCACCAGCAATGAAGATTAGGAAGGGCAAACAAATTTTCATGAAGTGCAGAATTACCTATTGGAAAGAGTCATTTGGAGAAATGTCAACTCCCCATACGTGTAAGGACTGTAAATTAGAACAGTTCTGCTTCTACATAAAACAACCCTGTGCAAGCTGATCCTTGAGACATGGGGTGGATGCAAAGTGCTTTGGTTAAGCTGGCTGGCCCATGCCCCCCAGGCAGGCAGGAAGACAGTGATCCCTCTGCCCTCAGCATCACTGAAATGATGAAAAACTACAGCATGGTGCTTGTAAATGCCTCTTTTGCGCAGTGGTGGTCATGCATGGGCACAGCAGCTATGCCTCCTCATTGGACTCTGCTTCCCAGGGTCCCAGATGGAATTGCTGACCTCCTGCTAGATCAGGGGGTTGATTTTCTCTGCTGTTTCATGCACAGCAGAGCTGAGCCTGGATGCTCTCACCTATATTTGGCAGCAGGATTCACGGATCCGCAGTGCTGCTAATGCTGCATTTTGGGTGGGAGCAGCCTCCTGTCATAGTACCACAGCTGGCCACATTGTGCTGAGTGTCTGGAGGGCATCCCAACCCAGCTGCTGCGGGCATTCCACACCTGATGGCTCCCACTTTCCAGCACAGGGAGATGATGGGAGTTTCTGCTCACTCCAGGGGCACCGTCCACCCATTTTCACCTCTGGGCAGAGCCCCATGTGCAGTAGCATGGGGCCAAGCTGATTGTCTGGGCAAGTTCACTGCCAGCATCCCATTATTGAAGCTGCCAGTTCATTGGTGCTCATACTGAAGCATTCGGTGTTTTGTTGACTCTTCTACTACTTGCACAGCTCCCTTCCCTCCTGGCTGATGTGAATGCACTCACTGGGGGCCTGTGTTCATTTATTCCTCTCGTTTATGATTCAGCCTCTGTGTGAGATCATGGGGAATCTTTACTGATGCTCTGAGCCAAATAACAAGCTCTCAGCATTTTGTTTGGTACTGGCAGGTAAGCAGAAGGGCCTTGGAGACTGCTTGCAAAGAGCAGCACCCTGGGTAAAGTGAGGCTTTGTAGCAGCTCCGCTGGGTTTTTGGGTTCAAATGAAGTGATTTTTCACTTCCTTACATAAGCAGAGAAAGGAGAGTAGCTCTGCAAAGCCCAGGATGGTCAGGAAAGCCCATCCTCCTGTGGTTGTTGGTCTCTGAAATCCTTCTGAGCTCCTGCTTTGGCCTGGAGGAAGCTTCAACCCCAGCCTTTTCATCTGTCATTTTTAGGGAGTGTGGGCATGCTAGATGCAATGACAGAGCACCAGTATGCATTACAAGGAGAACATCAGCACCTACCATTATTTTTCCCCAAGGTGGGGAAGGGTGACTGGCCATGCAGAAGCTTCTCTGCAGAGGTAGGTGCCACTTGGCCAAGTCGTGTCTACCTGTGAAGGAGGAAGTAGCAGGACTACTTC
This sequence comes from Upupa epops, assembly GCA_013397515.1. Classification (NCBI taxonomy): domain Eukaryota; kingdom Metazoa; phylum Chordata; class Aves; order Bucerotiformes; family Upupidae; genus Upupa; species Upupa epops. Next base: position 444,314 of record VZRI01003033.1, read on the forward strand.
CAGCTAGCTGCTGGCCATCAGCAGCACAGCTCTCAGGCACAGCAAGCACGTGGAGAAAGGTAAATTGAGGGCTGCTCTGATCACGTGCCATGGAGGGAACTAATTTATCCTGAATTTCCACCTTTTGTTCGATTTGTGAATACACCCTGATTTCTTTGGTGTGCGAATGTGTTTGCCTGATACTTCGGATGAACACATTTCAGCCTCCCCACAGTGCAGTGCTCACTGCTCCCTTGCAGCACAAGCTATTTGCTATTCATGCCCTCTCATCGGGGGCCTTTCACAGTGATTTCAAGAGGGGAAGGATGACTAATGCATGCCAAGCAGTAGGTAACAGATTTGGAGCCCAGTTTCTGACCTACAATCCTTGATGATAAAGCAGATGAAAGACTCTGGATGGCAAATATCTTCATGCAAAACTTGAATTTCTCTGGCTCCTGCAAATGTCCATCAAAAAACCAACATGGTGTCATAAACAGCAGCTATAAAAACTTGTCTGCCATCCACTTTAGGGCTGCTTTTTTTGTTTGGGAAGGGCTTTTTAGAGATAGGCTGTCTAACAATGGGTTAATGGCATGGCTGTAATGGAGAACACTGCCATACAGTACAGCATGTATGAGGAGCACATCTGACTCCAGGGCTAATGATTTGTAAGAAAAAGAAATAATACCAGTGAAATAGCCCTTGCCTCTGTGCTGGATCACTTTTGTGTCATACCTAGCGGCTACAGAAACTGCCTACATAACAGTGTAATTGCCCTGTTGTAACTTTTAGCCTCTTATTACTGTGGTTGTATGATCACATGGGGTTTTGGCATGGCCGTGTCTGAAAGGACGTAAAGGGAGCCTGGGCAGCAGCAAATTTCTATTGTCCTCAATTGGACACATACCTGTGAAGAAGAGATTTCATCCTACCCAAATGTACAACACTTGCTTTCTGAATTCAGAACAGGCTTCTGACCAGGTACAATGAAAGTAGCTTATGATTAATGTGAGTTAATGGCACATCCACTAACAAATCTGGCATTAGGTATCGGCTATTTCATGTACCCTGTGCCCTCACTGGAGAATAATACAGATGCTTCAAAGATCCTGTACTATGAACTCTCTAAAATAGTGCTTGAATTTAAGTTAGGAATGAAATGAAATAAAGTAAGTAATGGTCATTTTCTTTGGCTGGTCTTCATTAGTGAACATTTTTTCTTTGGCTGAAACCGAGGAATCTGTTTTTATTGGGCCACTTCCATAAAGAGCTGCACTTTCAGAAAATAACTGGTGCTGATGTTATTAAGGGGACTGAAGCCACAGACTGTTGTAAGTAAAGCAAAAATGGTCTGCTCAGCAGCTGAAGCTGCAGAGCCAGAGGACCTTTCAAGTTTTCATGTGCTGGGAGAGGTCCTGGGTAGGGAAGACAAGTGGTTTGAAATGGTGAGGTCTTGCATTCACCTGTCCTGCTCTTGGGCAGGTCTGTAAACCCAGTATCTTCTGAGGTGCTTTGGCCAGCCAGCCTTTGCTGGCACATCTGTTGAAACAATTGCATCCTAATCTGAAACCAGAGAAAAAATAATCAATTAATCATATTTCTACTGAATTCCATAATTGATTATTGCATGGCTCAGCTGCAATTTGTGACTGTTTGAGTAGCAACAACGTATGCTTTTAATATTTTTAATTTGAATTACGACTGAAACGCACTCTCAGATCTGCCTGTACTTCAGCATAGTTCTGTATCATATTTCTTTTTCCGCAGAGAAACAGTTATCATAATCAGCAGCACCATCATCATTTTTGCAATTGGAAACTCTTTTAGACAGGGAAGATAGTTTTCCAGAGGAGTCAGTGCCCGCAGGAATAGACCAGGACAGTACATATCCACTACTTCATTGTACGTAATGATAACTAGAATACATTCACAAAACATTCAGGAGACATTCAATTTTGGTAACAAAACAAAAAAAGAAGAATGATTTTGTTATGCATTAGTGTTATCATTATTATTTCAAATAGATAGAAAATTCAAAACATCTGGAATCTGAAGTATCTCTGCTGCTACATCATAGCACCAAAGCTCCACTGATGTAGTGAAGCTCAGTGGAAGTCCATACAGGAGATGAAGATTTTATTTTAAAATTAAACTGATTTATCTCACATGCATTCTCTAATAGCCTACATATCCACCAGCTCCAGGGCATGTGTATCCATATAATCAATCCACAGCACTTGCTATGACATGAGAGACATTAGAGATGCTGGTTGTGAAATCTACTTCCCATCTTCTGTTTTGCCTTAGGATGGGAAATGCTTCTTGAATGTGACTTTGGTACCCTTTGTGAGCTAAGAATGATACTGATCTCTTGAATGTCTATACTGTGCCACCTTTGTGAGCCACTGGGCATTAGTGCCAATGTATTCATAGAATCGTAGAATCCTTTAGATTCAAAAAGACCTTCAAGACCATCGAGTCTAACCATTAACTGAGTTCTACCAAGTCCACTGCTAAACCATGTCCTTAAGATCCAGATCTCCACGACTTTTACTCACATTCAGGAATGGCAATTCAACAACCTTGCCTGGGCAGCCTGTTCTAAGGCCCAAGTTTTTCTTCATGTCTAACCCAAACTTCCCCTGGCATAACCAAAAGATATTTTCTCTTATCCTATTGCTTGTTGCCTTTTGCCTGTTTATCTAGGTATCTTGTGGTTCCAGTGCTTGTCTTTATTTTCCTGTTCCTGCTTCTTCAACAGCTTTTGCAGAGCCCTTGTTTTATTCTGTCTCTTGTCTAAGTCTGGCCTTAATTTCTAGTGAAGCACATGGAGATGTGCTGTGATCTTGGTGAACTGCTCATGTGGAGGCCCATCTCCTTTGCCATTCCTCTGCCCCTCCTCTACCACTCCCTTCAGTCCTTCCACACTGCAGCACTCCCACTCAAATGCCACATTGACCAGTCTCCATTTTTTCTACCCAAATCTTTCATCTTGGTAAATGCTTCTGGTAGGCTTCAGTCCCATGATGACAGGACAGACTGAGAACACACACAAGAGATGGGGGAGCCTGGGGTCTTGGATAACCCTTGCCATCTGAGCCATCAAGAGCTTTTTTTTTATTTTCCTGCTGCATTTCAGGAAGTGGCTGCTGTGCTCCACCTCTTGTTTCTGCAGGCAGGCACAGCTGGTTGGCTGGCTGACCTGCTGCATTCATGGGTTATTATTGATACAGTAAAAAGAAGTGGCATCTAAAGTCAGCAGTGAGAGCTTGGGGTAGACATGGTGATAATGGCTCTGAACACCAGAGAAGAGGCAGAATGGTTATAAATTGAAGGAGATTACATTTAGGGAATAGGAAGGTTTGGAAGTGGGTCACTGAGACTCACAGACTAAGCATACTTTCTGGCATTCCTGTTGGGAACCCATGTACTAACCTATTCCTGTTAATTCTTTAGCTGTGCATTCTCACAGCCCTGCTCATCCTCAGGCGCTCCAGCCCAGATGGACTCGCCACAGCTGTCTCTTGCTCCCTGTTCCCCAGGACACCTGGAGCCAGAAAGTACACGTGTGTGGCGTGACAGGACCAAAGGCAGCACAGCTAATTACCTTCCACAAAGCTGCTGTCTCCTCTGCATTGGGTTGGACCAGTAACAGTGGCCTTGGAAGGCAGATGTAAGAAGTGATTTTATGCACTGGTTGTCTGTCCTAGATAGTGGCTGGCTGGGAGGGGAGATGAAGAGAAAGAAAACAACTGAAAAAGTCTTGAAAGTGGCTTGTTTCCCTCTTAATTTTGGTTAGTTTTAGGCTTACACTGTGAGGTTGCATGAGTGGGTGCTGGGACATAGCAGTGTGAGGTCGCATGAGTGGGTCCTGGACACATGCTCTCTCATCTAACTAGGTCTGAATCACGGGGCTGGTGTAAACAAATTAACCACTGCAGCATCTGGCAAACCCATAGTGGTACTGGTTGTGTTTTCATACTGCACTTTGACACGTAAGTCATAAACTTGCTGGGGCTGAGGAGAAGATGCATTGGCACCAAGGACCAGATCAGCACAGAAGGACAGTTTTTACCTATATCTGCATCCAGATGTGAATCAGTAACTGTGGGAAAAAATCACTGTTTACAGGAATTGTGTTGTGTACTGACTTGTTCAGCAGGATATAAACAAGTCTTGTGCCCTTTAGGAATGAAATGCATGGTGCTGTAAATCTTGTGACAAAGAATATCACTCATACATGGAGATTAGGGAGTGTTTTAGACAAACCAGTGGTGTTGAAGGGGGCTTAGTAAGCCAGACAAGCAGGACACCAGTCCAATGTGACAGTTATATATTTTGAGGGGCTATTAGGTAGGATGGGCATCCACACTTTTATCATGGCTTATAAAAAAAAACATTAGGAAGAGCTCAGAGAAGAGCTACAAGTGTAAGAAAAGGTCTGAAAAACCTGCTGTGTGATGATAGGCTTAAGGACTTCAAACTATTTAGCTCATCAGAGAGCAAGTTGAGAGGTGACTTGATCATGGTCTCCTAAGTACTTCCAGGGAGGAGATCTCTGATAGCAGAAGGTCCTTTAATCCAGCAGACAAAGACAAGACTTGGTGGCTGACAGGTGGAGCTGAAGTAAGAAAAATTCAAATTGGAATTAAGATACAAATGTTTCAGAGGAAAGGTAATTAACTTCTGAAACTGTTCACCTAGGGATGTGCTGAATCCATCTTAAAATGATAATTGAAGAGATTCCCTCTCATCTAAACACAAGTTACAGGTTTAATAGCACTCATTCATGTGGGAGAGGAGGGAAATACCTTCCACCGTGTCTACATGCACTTCCCTGCTTGCTAACTTGCCTGATCTCACGATGAGGATGTGCTTTGAGTTCGGGACACATGTCCTCCCCCTCTTGTGGAACACTGCACTAGTAGGTGTGAGGATGGGGATTCCCAGGGAACATTCATGGTTTCCTTTCGGAGTGTGGTGTCCATCATACAGAGTGCTTCAGTCTAGAAAATTGAATGCCAGACTACATGCATCAGTAAGTGGTTTATAGGCCTTACTTTTGTTGCAGTGTTCTCTACTTCAGTCCTCCAGCTCACCTTGGGTTTAGATAGTGTTGGTTTTGGCACCAGGATTGTTTGACCTTTCTTCTGACTGGATCACTGAACTCATTGTGATATTGTCTCCTGCTGCCAAAAGTGCATCTTCAAATTGAAATTGGCTTGGATGCTCATCGTTAGAAAAGAACTTAAGAAAAAACTAGTCTCAGAGGATCTTCAATCGTCGAGGCAATAAAGTCACAAAAAAGTCATTGGTTCTGGTAGGTTTAGGGCCTTGATTGCATCGATAGACCTTCATTGCCCTGATCAGCTTCATCTGGGCTTGTCCGCATCTTGCCCATGACTCAGGAATCCTATTTAATACCAGCGTTGGGCCTTTCTCTTTTTCCTCTGAGCTATGTTACAGGTGTGCATCTCTGTAGCTCTTCTGGTGTTACCTCCTGGATGAACTTTGGTCTTCTGTTAGATCTCAGTCTTTGCTGGCTTCATCTCCTTCTGCATCTGTGAATGGACCCTGGACCCAGTTCATTGTTGAACAAGTCTGGGACTGCTTTTAAACTCCGTTGCCAGCAGCTGACTCTATCCCTCTTCTTTTAAGGAGCAGCTGGACCTTGCTGATCTAGAAAAAAAGGCCGAGGCAACAAAATTTATTTTCCAAGTGCAGATCATATGATCTTGCAGATATATCTGTACAACTGGGTTAGTTCTACTGCATTGTGGATTAATCTTCTCATATTCCTAGTGGTCACCATGTTCCATGAGATACTGAAGGGGGGGTGCAGTGCTTCTGACTAGAGTGCAAAGCCCAGTTTAATGGCTGGCTACCACTGAATAAAATGTACAGGCGAAAATTCTCCTTCAGCAGGAAACTTTCACAGTCTTGCTGGCTGTAAAGTGAAAACGTCTGTGCTTATGACATAACTGTTACGGTATGATTAGTGAGCAGAAAATAGAAGAGCTTTTGGGACACCTAACAGAGGTCTTGCAGGTGCAAGCATTCACACATCATCCACCCCTAGGGACCTTCCACTGACCCATGTCCCCAGCTGGAAGCACTCAGGCCTTGAGGGTGGTATTTCTATTATCTTTGGACCCTCAAAGCCATTGCATCACTGGAATGTTCAGAGGTGTGTCCCTCCACCCTCACTGGGCAATGCTGGCATTGAGCTTTTTAGTCATTCCTGAGCCCTTGCCTGCAGCTCCCCAGGCAGTGCTGTGGGTCATCATAAGTTGGTGTTTGATTACTGAGCAACTGGGCAGCTCCTTAATTTCTCTCTCCTGCCACAGCCCCAAGGGAGAGCCAGGTTGCTCTGCTTGTTCCTCTGTGTGCCCTGTGAGGACAGGAGCATGATCCAGAGCCAAACAGATGCATGTCCACATAGTTCAAACTTGGATGAAAAACAAAGAAACAGAGGCAAAGTAGGCATCCTGGCTTTTGATCTTTGTTTCTCTGAACTTGTTGATGGAGCCAGACCCTGGGAACTGTTGCTTGTCAGTCAGTGTGTGAGACCACTTGTGGGAGCCATCCATGGTCGAAGATGGGTGTTGCTGATGCATCACAGCTTTTTAGACAGGCATCTTCTCTTATGTTTTATTATGGAGAAAAAACCCCCGAATACTTTGAGTGAAATGAGGAAAAGCCTGTTTTGAGACACATTAATTTGCTGTAGTAGAAAAGGAAAGCTCTCGAGCTGAATTGTTTGCCCACCCACTAGCCCCACAGGCTCTGTTCAAAGTAGTTCCTCAGCTCCCTCTGGTAGGAAGGGGCTTTCAGACAGCTCCCAATTCATCCCCAAGGCAAAACCAATAAATTTCCTCCAGAGCAAGGGTTATCCACGATTTTAGCCAAGAGAATCTATTACTGTGCTGCTGTCTGGAGGGATCATACTCCTGCACAGAATAAACTACTGAACCTGCAATGGAGGTTTGGTGTAACAGATGTAAACCTAAGTGCATGCTGAATAACTGCTGGGTGCATACAAGGTTGTGTTGGGAAGTGTGATGAAGAAAACAGTAAAAGCTCTATTTTTCAGGATATTGTTGCTTCTTCCAGGGCAACACACAAGCCTTGACTAGTTTGCACTTAGGGGTCAAGGGTAGATGCATTAGCCCAGGAAGCTGTGTGTAGCCCAAAACGTGATTGAAGTCATACACACACTAGTGTGGATCTGAGTACTAGAAACCTGTGAAACAAAACCAAAAAGAACAAAAAACCCACAAGCAGCAGCAGATCAGGCTCATTCTGATACCATAAATAAAAAGCCAAATGAAGTCTAGAAAATCATTCATCCACATCACTAATGCTAAGCCTTAAAATGTTTGTACTAGCCAATGAAAATCATTGAAGAAGTGACAGCTAGGTTCTCTAGAGGAGAAAGACAGATACAGGATATGCTTTAGCAAGAAAAAAATTGATGAGCTAGCCTCTAACTTAGTGATTTCTATGACTTCATCTGTACATTAAAAATGCAACTGAATGCCATTTGGTGTTAGCTCTGCTCCTAAGATATTAGATGGAGTCAATTCACAATTCTTCAGTGGATAATACTTTTTGTTTTGAGCAAAGGGTGCTGAAACAGAATGGAAAATTAAAGCAATTTTTTTCTGACAGCAATGCATAAACGTTGACCATGAAACAGAAAAGCAAAAAAAACCAAAATAAAAAGCAAGAACTATTGAACTAAGAGCGTGTGTATTAGGCAGCAGTGATTTCATTACTGCTTTTATTTGAATAAAGGCAGAAGATGATGTGCCCTTTCTGTAATGGAAATGCTCTTCCAGTCCAAGCTATCCTTGGTCATTAACATCTGAAGAGGATTACTTAGAAAATAGCTCTCTGCAGTCAGATGTCTGCCTAGAGCACAGGCTTCTGGTTCCACAGCTGGATGGATTTACTGAGTTGTGTGGGGCTGGTATGCAGATGAGTCCTGCTTTTCCATTAATATACATGTCGATGGGTCTGCTCTGCTCTGCTCTGGAGTGTCTTAGACCTTTGCCTGCTTCTCCAGAAATTCAGTGGTGTGGTCGAAGCAGGGTTCTCTCTTCAGCACTCTACTTGCCAGTGTTTCTGGAGATTTTTTTAAGAACTTAAAAAGCTCAAGAGAAACCAAACGTGATTGGAGGAAAGGCTGAGCTTGGAATAACAGGAAGCAGCCCTGCTGTGGTCACCACTTCTTTCCTAGCTCCCCACACACTTAGTGCAGGAACATCTGAGGTTTTGCTGCTTGAATTCATGTTTGTCTCCACTAGGTTTCTGCAAATTCTTCATTCCCCTTTCTGCAGGAGTCAAAGTCTCCCATACCCTCTCCTTTTACTTCCTCCAGGTCTCTGGCTCTGCAGGAGCTGGCATAAAGGAGACCTGGCCTACTCTGGTCTTCTCTGGCACAACCAAGTATCCCATGTCCAGGTATGTGCTGCCACTGTCCCATCAGGACCCCCTACACCAACCATCCCACCATATTCTCTGGCTGTCTGTAGTGTACCTTTTCCCCAAAGGTCATAGGTTTTGTGTTCACAGGCCTCTGCAAAAGTACGAGAGCCTCCTGAGCTTAGTCATGTGGCTTTACAACCTTTGCAGCGGCTCAAACTAACACTGGCCAAGTTTTTCTCCTGGAGAGCCATCTCAGTGGCCAGTCATGTCCCAGGGGTCTCTTAGGACACCCTGGGTCTCCCAGTAGGATGCTGACTTCTACCCTCCCTAGCTGTGCCTCTATCCTGAACTAGGCAGAGTGTGGATGAGCAGCAGGAGTTAGTGTGAGAGATTAGAAGGGTCTGACAGTACAAAATAAAACCAATCTACATGCCGAATGTCCAAGGTTAAATGTGCCGTCTGTCATGGTGCCACTAGATGTCCTTATGAGAAAGGGCTTGATGCTGTCCACGGCCAGGTAACTACAGAGACAAAGCGGGGACTGGAGCTGGGGACACCTCTGTCACCTACACCCAGCAGTTTGGCTCATTCATAAATAAATTTGTTGTAGGCAATGATTCCTGGCTCCAATGGAGCCATGAGAAGGGCAGAGAAGCATCTCTGCAGTCACCTGGGAGTGACCTTACCCCTCTTCATAAACCCTAAGGTTTAAGAAAGTAAAAGGCTTTGCTGTACAGCTCTGAGATGAGCTATGTGGGAGGATGAATTGGCATGGAGGGCTCCTGACATGGCTCAGATCCAATTTGAAGAGCTCCTCAGAGCCAGCCTGGAGCAATCAAAGCCTGGGAGACACTGGGCAGTGGTCCTCACTGAGCCCAAGTCCAACATGCTTTGGTGCACAGGATGGGCACTGTATCTTCCTATAACCTTTAACAAAAGGGCTTTGTTGTCCTGGTGTGGCTGGCCATGCCAATGGAGACCTGTGCCAGGCATTGAGCTCACCCTCCTACCTGCTTCCTCAGTGCTGGTGGCGTGTTGAGAGAAGGACTGAGAAGCAGAAGGTGAAACTCTGCAGCAAGGAGATTAGAGCTCCTGTGTTTTTCTTCTCTTTCTTTTTTTTTTTTCTCTTCAAAGGAATGACTTCGTATTTTTGGAAATAATAGCTGCTCCAAAAATCCTGGTACAAACTCTTCTAGACTCCAGCCTTGCTTATCATGAGCTGTGCTAGGGGCCCTGTTGGGATTGCAGAATTTTAACTCCTTACTGCCTGCTTGCTTTTCAAAGTTTTAGTACCTGACCCTTGCATTGCAACAGTCTAGTGTCTCAAATTAATGCTCAGTAATACTTGGAGTAGAGAGCAAATCTCAGCAGGAAAAGTGAGTCAGATGCCTTGGGAAATTGGGCTCAGCCTGATGCAAAGATGCTGGAGACTAAAGCTGGATGTGCTGGATGCTGAGCAGCTCTGTTTCAGCTGTGCTCAATGTGTTCATGAGACACTGTGTGCAGCCTGGGAACCAGCAGGTGCATATTTGACAAAGAAAGTTGCCCAAAGTTAAGATGAATGGAAATAAATAACTTCTGTGGTATGGTTTATGAGTTAACCTTGTCACCAATGTACAGATCTCAACAGGCTTTTGGTATATCTTGGTAGTCAGGAGTCATGGGAGGATGGGAAGAGTTGCTAAATTCAAACTGGTGCAGCAGTATCACAGTATCACAGTAATGATGAGGCTGGAAAAGACCTTAAAGATCATCCAGTCCAACATAAAACCAACCGAGTAAACCTAAACATCTGACATCTAGATCATGCCACTCAGCACCTCATCCAGCCTAACCTTAAGCACCTCCAGAGACAGTGACTCGACCACCTCCATGGGCAGCCCGTTCCAAAATCTGATCATTCTTTCAGTGAAAAACCTTCTCCTAATGTCAAACCTAAACCTCCCCCGATGGACTGTAAGACTGTGACCCCTTGTTCTGTCTCCAGTGTCCAAGGAGGAAAGACGACCCCCGCCTGACCATAACCACCTTTTAGGTAGTTATAGACAGTGATAAGGTCACCCCTGAGCCTCCTCTTTTCCAGGCTAAACAGACCCAGCTCCATCAGCCTCTCCTCGTAGGGCTGACCTTCCAGGCCCTTTACCATTCTAGTTGCTCTTCTCTGGACTTGTTCCAGCACCTCAACATCCTTCCTAAACTGAGGGGCCCAGAACTGAATACAATTCTCCAGGTGTGGTCCAACCAGTGCTGAATACAGGGGTACTCCCCAAGAACTCTATTCCCAGCCTAAAGTTCTGCCTGGGGTTGTTATAACCAAAATGCAGAACC
>VZRI01003033.1:455303-476352 GCA_013397515.1 Upupa epops
GGTTCGTCAGGCAAGACCTACCCCGCCTAAACCCATGTTGACTGGGCTTAATCTCTTGGCCATCACGCGGTTGTTGCATGATAGCACTCAGCACTAACCGTTCCATAACTTTACCCTGAACTGATGTACGAGAGGGGGGTTTGCAGCTAATTACATTTGCAGATAAATCTTGACCTGGAGCAGCATATCTTCTTCTATAGCTCCAGTGTGAAATGAAACACAAAGGAACTGGAGAGACCAGAGCTGTGGGTAGGAAGCAACCATGCAAACCAGTTGTGATGAATGCGGTTCCTGTACTGTGGGGGAAATAACCTCGTCCTTAAATTCAATGGGAGTGAAACACCTGGAGAGCAACAGCCTTGGGCACCAAGCATTCAGCCTACTAGATAAAAGTTTGTAAATCACTGCTGTTGTGTGTTGCAGACCCAGAAGAATCACATGCTGGGGCTGGAAAAAGCCTCTGTTGCCTTCTTAAATCCCATGAAGGATGCAGTTCAGCTGATGTGTACAGTGCTGGGTGCAGAGACCTTGGGGAAATGATGGAAAGTGATTAGCCCAGTGGAGAAGTGAGACAGGATTTGTGCAGGGACTGCCCAGTCCTAGGTGTAGAAGGGTGGTCTGGGGAAGAAAAGGGAAGAGCTGGGGGGAGTAAGTAGGACAGGAAAGCAGTGATAACAGACCAGGAGGCTGGAGGAGGGTGAGAAGAGGAAATGCCTCACAGCAGACATTGTGCTATTTTTAAGTAATCCTTGCAGCTGCAGTGTGCTGTGTGCTAGTCACCAGAAGTGGGGTGGGTATTGGGAACAGCCCTTAGAGCCTGCTTCTGCCATGACTCTGTGAAGGATCAAGGTGCATGGAGCAGAGACCACTAGCATGCAGACCTAGTCACTGCTCAGCTTCAAGCCTCCCCGCAATGTGTGACAGTGGGACCCTTGCTAAGGCACATGGCCAGGATACATGGAATGTAGCTCACAACAAAAGAAGGGGATCCAGCTTGATGGCATAGGGAACAGTTTGATTATGTTAACTCATGCTCTGTTAGTGCCGCCACCTTGGCATTGACAGCATCAGCTTGGATCAAGGCTGTTCCATGATTTTCACCCTGATAAAATCTAGTATTGCCTTCTCTTCCTGCTGAGCTTGTGTCATGAGTGGAGCATTTTTTGGAAGGACCTGTGGGATGGTCCACCTAGACTTGTCCTCCTGGGATTGTGTCCCCATCACTCAGATATGTTTCCACAATCTGTCCTTTCAAAGGAACAGAGAGAGACTCTCTGTGTCACATTTGCTGGCAAAGAAGCTGGTGAGCACCAGGATGCTCAGGAGCTCTGACATTGCTGGCATGTGGCAGGAGGTCAGCGATCTCCATTTTCCACCACAGCCCCATCACATAGGAATTGGATGGAAAGTCAGTTTCGGTGTTACAGGGGAATGCCTAAGTATGGAATTGGGGTTTTGAAATCTTGTGCAGCTCTGGAGGAGCAGATTTCCTATTTATACAGGGTAAATGGCTAAAGAATAAGGGTGTGCTGCCTGTCAGCTCATTACAGCAGAAGCAAAAGCCTGTGTTTCAGGAGCCCTCAGCTCCCCCTCCTGCTCTTGTAATTGTGAAATCCGTTTGCCAGAAGTCCTCCTGGGATGAAGCTGCAGAGATAGCAAGGGCTTAACATGCAGTAATGTACTCGATGATACTGCTCCCCTCCCGAGCCTGCACCATGTACTTCAGCCTGCTATTACCTGAATCCTTGGTTGGCTGGACTTGATAGCAATCATAGTTCAAGTTTTGCTGCAGAAATAAATAGGATCCTGAGGGGCTTCTCAGGACAGAGACCTCCAGGTGATGAGCTGCCCCAAGCAGACTAGGACAATGGATAGAAAAGTTTTCCATGCCTACTTGGGTAAGAGATCCCTCCAGCCTGCCCCAGGCAGCCTGGCCACAGCACAATGCATGAAACGCAGTGTGGACTCTGAATGTAGCAGAGAAATTCTGTACCAGTCCTATGAAAACCAGAAAAACTGGCTGGACTGAGAGCAATGGGCAGATATGTTTAGAGAGAGGTGACAAACTGTAATTCTGTGTAACCCAGTTATTTAGAAAGGGTTTAGCAGCAATAAGGATGCAGCAAGAAACAAGCAGTGGACCAGACAGAGGATTGGCCCTGGAGACACACTGCCAGTCTCTGGTTTTCTGTCCAGCAGTTACTGGGAAAGCCCTCATTTCCCCAGGGCAGCATGTTCAGGGGGTCTGTCAGTGCAAAGCATGTTGCCAGCACCAAATGACTTTGCAGTGGAATACAACTGATGAGGATGGGTTCCTTTTCACTCCAGAAGTGTGCTTGCTCTGGAGGATTTGCCATCTGCTTCAGCCACCTCCTGACCTTTAGTGACTTCCATTTGTATGCAGGTCTCTGGGACCTGACAACCAGGTCCAAGTGGTATTTCCTTTTTCATCTTATTTGCATCTGTGATAGAGGTCTCTGCACAGCATTTGAAGAGCTGTACATTTCAGAACAGGTCTTGCACATCTTGGAGAAAGAAATGGCTGGATTTTGCTCCAGGGCCTTGCACTGTGCTGGGTGCAAGGGCTACGCTGCATCTGAAGGAGCCTTGGGAGACTCCATTTGTGAAAGACTTGTGCCTCAACCAGGACCAATTCTTTCATCAATCACTTCCTCACGTCAGTGAAGACAAGAAGTACCATTTCATCTCCTTTTCCTTTTTTTTTTTTCTGGGGAAACTGCTGGGGGTTGTGGCATACCATGCATCTGCCATGCTGTGTTGGAGGAGATTTCAGTTTTCTTCAGAACTCTATCTCTGAACATCAGGAGCTCTAGCACCCACATGAAGCTTTCTGAGGATTTTGTTGTTTGCAGTCACTGTAACTTGAAATGAATGTTGAAGTTATAAGCTCCCTGTGCTGCTGGTGGACCTCAGTGTGATCTAGGAGCTAGCTGAGATGTGGTGAACAACCTACGTCCTGCAGCAAGAATAATTCAGGCTCTGCAACTTGAAGCGTAGAACAATTCACAGGGTAACCCACTAGCAGGGCAAAGGATGAAGTGCTACATCCTGAATATGAGCACTGAAATTACCAGTGCCAAGTCTGACAATGCTACTGAATCCCTCTGAAATGAATTTTTGAGAAGAAATGAACCTGTTATACAAAGAGATTTACTGAACACGGTGGATTTGCCTTTCCTAGCAATGTGCGGGGGCAATGCAGGCATGACCTTATTCCAAGGTCAAATAATATCAGCCTGGGTTCAGCAGCAAGTGCTTCCCAGTGTGCTTACTTTCACCACTTAGGAAACATGGGGCCAAGTCCATTCCTGGGGAAACAGAACAAGGTTACCAGGGGTCCACTCTGCTTCCTGCAGGGCAAAAGCTAATCAGTCCCGCAGTGCCTCCAGAAGGCATGGGTATTAACAAATGCCAGTAGGAAGATGCTGACCCCTGAAAAGGTAGCTGGGAGCAGGTGCTAGAGTGCGGAAGAGCTGTTGGGAGGACGTAGCTGCCCTTTGCACTCACAGCACAGCACCAAGAGAGTCTTCCATTGGGTCACCTCTCTGACAAAGTCTGTTCCAACCATTTATTCAATCTGGAAGGCAGTTGGTCTCCATCCACTGCCCTCTACAGAGGGAAGCAAGAGAAGGGGCTTTGCCCTTTGCATCCCAACCTCCCTGAGTGGCCTGGCTCTAGAGGAGGCTTAGAGTAGTCTGGTGGGAGTCAGGCAGCTCTAGAGTGCCTGCAAAGGGGCATCCATGCTCTGCATGAAGCTTTTGGTTGACTCAGCTGTGAGGGGGCATCCCTAAATCCCTTGGGCAGATTTAATCCCCATCTGAAAGGGACACCAAGCCAGCTCCATCACGGGGTGATAATATCTGTTCTGATATAGACAGTAGAAAGCTACAATTTCTTCCTACAGAGGTTGTCTTCCTTTCAGAAGAGAACATGGAGTATGAGACATACCACAGGATCCACACATTTCATGCCTGTTGTCTCCTAGCTGCTCTTCCAGCTGGTGCCAGTATCCCCACATAGTTTGTTTCCCAGTTACATTCTCTAGCTGTGCTTCAGGGAAGCTGGTCAGGCATGACCAGACTTGGGGTCCCTTTTGTGTGTTGGGATCTTCCAGGTGGCCCTGGCATAAGGTAACCTGTTGCATAGCTCTCAGTGCATGTTGTACTCAAAGAGGTGGTGATCCCCTCTGTGATAGGGACAGATGTGTGGGTGGGATACCCAGAGAGAACCCCAAGGCCTGAAGCCCCTGGGAGGGCAAGGTGGAGCAGGGCACAGACAGCTTCTTTTATGTGTTGTGGTAGGAACCCAATGCTTCTGTGTTGGCTGTGAGCAGAGCAGGACAGGAGGACCTCTGAGGACACAGTGACCAAGGTGGGGAGAGCTGAGCAGAAAGACACTTTTCTTTCCTTGCTGCCAGACCCTGTGACCTCACAGGCTGTCTGCTTATGAACTGAAGCCTTTCCCAAGTTTAGAAATCTCTCAGAAGAGGACGGGGTCTTGTATGGAATTTGTCTGGGGAGACCCACAGCACCTTTCCAATCTACAGCGGTCTCTCAGTGCCTGTGCTGAGAGGCAGGGAGTTCAGCAAAGCCTTCAGATCTAGCTGATTCTGGGGAAAGGAGCATACAGTAACAATTTGGTTGGGTTGCCCACTGCTGTGAGTGCTCTTAGATGTTATGATTTCTTAATATACTCCCTATGCGTGAACACACCAGGTGTTGGAATTTCATAAATTTGCATCTTTGCAATAGCTGCCTGATTCCTCAACAGGATCAAAGCTGATCTTTCCTGGAGAGGCATCCTGTCAACTCAAAACATTTTCATTTGACAACTTAAAATGGGCTCTGTGACAGTGCTGTAGATCTGCAGTGGCCACCACCCAGAAATCTGTGCTGCTGTTTGCCTGCTTTTGAGTATTCTTGACAGTTTTGTGCTCTAAAACCTTCCTCCTCCACTGGCTACTTACCTGTGTGTCTCCTGTGCCAAGCAACTGGAGAGGAGTGTAGGCACAGCAGCAGTTGAAAGGGGAACCTGGAAACCATTAAGCAGCCTCTTTATTCACAGAATTTTCACCCCATGCAGACTCTCAAAATCTATTAGAAAAGACATTTTTCACAGGTGAATAAAAATATCTCCACGCCTTAATGAGAACATTAAACTCAGCTTTACCTGCTTTGACTGGTGCCATGAGGTCTTGTAGTAGAATAAACATCTTCTGTCCAATTACTGGGAAAAAACCCAACCCAGCTCTTTTCCTTACAGGTTCTGTATTACTTGTTCTTGAAATTCCCTTCATTGTTCATCGTGTCAAGCAAGGACACCTCATTGTTGACAGAACAGTTCCCAGCTCTTAGGCTATGTAGCTGGGTTAATCCCTTATGCCACTGGATGTATACCAGCCTTCTCGTTGATACCTAAGAGTAAGCACAGAAGTAGTTTTCAGTAATAAAACATCACTATTTCCATGTGACTTACACAGTTCTGCTGTTCCGGGGCAAGAAATGATCTATTTGCCATAGCTTCCAGCTACTTCCTCCATACCTTCTACCGATATTTGTGTTGTCTTCAACACTGATTTCAAGACATTTGGAGAGTACTCAAGGTCAGTGAAAACAAAGCAGAGTGAGACACACTAAGGACTCTTGAATACTGCCAGTGTCAATGTGGATTTCTGCTCTGGGCATGGTTTTAGATGGCTGTTGGTCATCTGGGGCTGAGACTCCTACCAGCATCCCTCTCTCCTGACTGGTCACAATGGGTTGTGCTCCCTTCCCACACACCTGCATCTTCCTCTATCTTTGGTATGATCCTTCTCCTTAGAATTCACCCTCTGGTGTGACGGTCTCTTTCCCACCACTTTTGAGTTCACCCTGCAAGTCTCTGCACCTTCTGTACAGCCTGCGGAGCCTCTGTGACTCCCTGAGAGCAGGAGACAGGGGTAAC
The DNA here is from genome assembly GCA_013397515.1 of Upupa epops. Classification (NCBI taxonomy): domain Eukaryota; kingdom Metazoa; phylum Chordata; class Aves; order Bucerotiformes; family Upupidae; genus Upupa; species Upupa epops. The sequence continues at coordinate 461,268 of VZRI01003033.1, forward strand.
TTGACAATTAACAACTCTTAATTGAAGTTCACATAACAAACACTTCTCCTCAGGCTAGCTGGAAGTAATGGCTATGATCAGAAGTTAAGAGCAACCCCAACGCAAACATGAGCAGAAGTGTCTCTCTGCCTCCATGCTGCCAAGCTAGGGGCCATGATATTTAGCAAATCTTCTGTTTCACAGATGGGCTCAGTTTGAGCAAAAGCAGAATGGTGGAGGTGCTAGAGGGATTTGTAATATATATTTACTCCCAAAATTCTGTTTCTTGAATCTTCTTAGGGGTATGTTTGGAGGTGGAGGAATAGGTGGTCTGCACCCATGCTGCTTTTAACTTAGATGAGATAGCTCACTGGGGACATGGGAGTTGAAATATGCCTGGGAGAGCCACCTTTCAGAGATGTTTGAAACAGCATCTACCAGATGTGATGATGCTGAAGACAAAAGCCATCTCGGTAAGTGGAAATCTATAGAGACGGAGGCACTTGCAGAGTCCAAAAACGGCAGGGTCGAGGGCTTTGCTGAGCTGGCTTCCTGACTAAGAGTCAGCTGCTGTTTCCAGAGGACCTCTAAATGCTGGTTTCCTTTGGCAAGAATATCTGCAGAGCTGTTATCGACAGCCACTTGGACAATCTCTCCAAGGACTTCATCCCCCATCCAGGGTCAGCATAGCTTTCTCTATTTAAGTTGTGATATTCAAGCCCATTTTGCAAAGCTAGTGGGCTGCCATGGCAGCTCATTCACAGGAGTTGTGTTAGAAACTGGCTGCAGAGCAAAAAATCCCTTTACTGGGGAGGGAGTTGAGCATACTGGGACCAAAACTGCTTGGCAGAGGGCCTCTGCTTGTAACTCTCCCCATTGCTGGGGTGAGTGCAGTGGGGGTCTGTTGGCCACTCCTTGCCTCTCCCACAGTCAGTCTCCAGAAGAGCTTGTGGGGGATTGATAGCACTGAGTGCCTTTCCAAGACCAAAGCTCCATCACTCAGAAGACGTTGGACATTGTCTGGCATGACACTCTGCTCTTTGGCACTGACTCGGGCATCCTGCTGACTGCAAATCTGCTGGGTCCACAGGCAAATTATCTGCACATCAGCACATTTAAGAGAAATTAATTTCCCTACAGGAGCAAGGAAGAAAGTCTCTTCCAAATCAGATTCCGGCTCACAGTGGCCATTATGAAATGTGGTGACAGTCTCCCCTGTGCCACACAGTGAGGGAGCAGCATCTTCCCTGGATCTGCAGACAAGCCAGCAGGCAGGAGAGTCACAAGAAGCAACAAATAGAGAGACCCTTGTAGATGGCATTGAAAGTCAGTAACAGAGGACTGGAAGCCCTGAGGATGTTTGAGCTTTCCCTCTGCAGGGAGTGCAGGGACTCAGAAGCACTGCAGAGGAGCTGTGATGGGGAGAATGGGGTCACAGATGCATGGATGAGAAGGAAAATATTCTTAATAAAACTGATATAATCTAATTAGTGGCATCTGATTGAAGAACAAATGCCTTGCTGCTAAAGAAGAAGAAAAGTTTAACCCCAAATTCCTGACGGATCGGGTTTAGGACTGAGGAAGTAGTAACAGAAAAGGAAGGAAGGTACATAAACGTACATAAGAAATTGAATAAAATGTAATGTGGTCTCACCAGAAGAAGATTAAGTGAGATAAAACTGCTGTCTCTTTTTGGGTAGATAACGGATTTATTTATTTATTTCTAAAATGGAAGGAAAATGTAATAGATTTCATCTACTTGGAGTTCAGTGCAGCAGTTGATGTGGCACTGTCTCCAAGCTTTCTTGTGCCTCTGGAGATGATGGGCTCAGTCAGGTGAAAAAGACCCCAGGAAGGTGTGCTGGGCAGTTACCAATTCCAGCTCCCCTCCTCTACACTTTGACTATGGGTGTAGATTCAGGACAGCAAAGATAAATGAAAAATTAGGGGAATCACTGATGTGGGCAGCTCTGGAAAAAACATCCATAGCCCCAGCTAATGTGGTGGGGGAAAAAAGACAGGGGAAAGGCAGTTTTCATCAGATGTGCTCCTGCTCTCTGCCAGCTCAGGCTAGCAGCAGGAGTGTCTTTCTGGGACTAGAGCCCTTGTGGGTGCTTTTCCTGCTCCTCCTGCCTTCCCAGGAGTGGGTGCTGATGGGGTGGAGAAGGTGCACGATGCCAGACACCCAACCAACTCCTGCCCCATCCTTTTTCTTCGTAGAAGCCCATGGAGACCAGTCAATAAATGGCATAAAAGCTGTTTTCAAGGAACAAAGAAACCCCCTGGAGAGGAGAGCAGCACCTGCTCCCACCTCCCTGCAACGAGGCAGGGAACATCACACCAGAGGCCATGAGTGATTCCCCCCCAGTACCATCCCCAGGCTGCCTCAGCTGTAGGCATTCTATGCTCATACTTGCATCTGGATGCACATTTCTCCAGCTCACTGAGTCAGCTGGGGCTGGACCAGAGCTGGGAAGTGTGCAGAAATGGAAAGGAAATTAATGCTGCTTCTCCTCTCAAGTCTGAGATGAGGAAATGATTTGCCTGGGATTTGTAATAGTTTTTCTTTAAAAAAAAAACAAAACAAACCCCAAAACTGTCGGAATAGACTTTCTGTGGAGAGAGAAGAGAGACTCCGAAAGCAGAAAATATGGTTCTGTCCTAATAGGATATTAGTAGGGACAGAAAAATTAAAAAAAATACTGGAAAAGCAAAAGAAAGATTCCCTGGCAACTGGGAACTGCTTTTGCCACTGTGGGGACACATAGGTGTCAGGGCAGGAATCTATCCTGCATCACTGTCCCTTGTATCTCTGCAGAGCAAATCCTGGAGCAGTGTCAAAGAAACCTAGGAGCTGACCCCTCTGAAGATAGCCTCCCTGTCTCTGATATGTACTCTGTAAACTTCTATGCAAGCTCACCTGCTCCAAACCTTCCTGGATAAGCTCTGGCCTTTTGCCAGGATGCTGAAGGCACTGTGGGTTTTGGGAGCCAACTTTGTTCCATTGTCACAATCTGTGCCCTGCACAGTTAATTTTCTCACTCTGAGGTTTGGATCCACCTGAGTTCAGGGTCAGAAGAGACAGGGTGTCACCCCTTTAACTGCAAACCTTTCTTGTTTTGCTGATGATGGAAGACCTCATCTGCCTCTGTTTCCCTGGCTTAATTCTTCTTAGCCAGGGCTAGGATTCTTGAGTGATTTTGGGCCTCAGTGTGACTGCTGGAGTGAATGTTACCCTGACAGCATGCTGAGACTGAATCCAGAGTTTTCCAGAAATGACACTCGCCTGGAGCAAGGATCAGAGGAGTCACAGAGGGAAGCTACTGAAGCAGGAGGTGTGGAGGTGAGAAGCAGGGAGGAGAAGCAGTGTGCTGCCTTCACTGCAGAGGTCTCAGTCTATTGCCTCCTCATATTTGCGGAACTCTGCAAAGTTCGGTGTGTTCAGTGTCCTCAAACTGGCATTTCTGATGGCTATAACCTGTGTCCTGCTTTGATTTTTCTATTTGCTAGGTTTGGGAACAGGTTGCATGTTACAACTCAAAGGAGCTTCACTGAGCTGCAACCACAGGAAGAAATCCTGCTGTCCTCCTGCCCCATGAACTGCATGGACACTGCTCTGGTTGTGCAAATAGGTGTTGAGACAAACTACTTTCCCTATCATCCATGCCTTGCTCTTCTGAGCATGCCAAGATGCACAGGGAGGAGCAGGGCTGGAAGGAGCATGAGATTTCCCCTTTCTGGAGCTGTGAGCCACAAAGGCAATTCATTGCTAATAATCAGCCTTGAATGCCCAACAGAGGGGTTGTGGGCAGGAACTGAGCAAAGGCTCTGCAGGTTGCCAGTCGCACTGACATCCCCTCACTTCCCCCAAGGTATTACTGTACGAACCCAGTGAGGGATTGAGGACCAGCATGGAGAAAATAGCCCCTGATGGCACAGGGCTGTCTGGAAATGTGCTCAGCCCTTTTCTGCATCACTGCTATGTCAGGACACCATAAGGACTGTAGGGGCATTTGGGGGAAGGAGCAGCAACCAGACGGAAATGCAAGTGATAGCATGGTCCTGTAGCACAGGAGAGATGTTGAACTGTTTCTTGTCCTGTGTCCTTGTTGGAAAAATTTAAAAGCTATGCTTAGTGAGATGCTGTTATTTATCTCCTGGATAGAAGCAGGATTTCCAGGGGCACTGACTCATTCCTGGAGTGGCCAGATCATGGCAAACCCTCAGATGCTGCCATGATGCCTGTGGTACCAGGAGTTCCCTGCTGCCCACAGGTGCTGTTTCTCTTCCCTGGAGGCAGTGTCAATCTCCTTATAAATACCACATTTAGCTTTTCCTTGTAGCATTTGCCCTGGGCTTTCTGCCTCCACTCTCCGTAATTTATCAGAAGTCGTGGATCACAGGTGAGGTCCCGGATGATTGGAAGTTGACGAATGTGACCCCCATTTACAAGAAGGGTCAGAAGGATGATCCAGGTAACTATAGACCTGTTAGCCTCACCTCAGTTCCAGGAAAAGTTATGGAATGGTTAGTGCTGAGTGCTATCATGCAACGTAGGCTGAATGCTTGGTGCCCAAGGCTATTGCTCTCCAGGTGTTTCACTCCCATTGAATTTAAGGACGAGGTTATTTCACCCACAGTACAGGAACTGCATTCATCAGAACTGGTTTGCATGGTCGCTTCCTACCCACAGCTCTGGTCTCTCCAGTTCCTTTGTGTTTCATTTCACACTGGAGCTATAGAAGAAGATATGCTGCTCCGGGTCAAGATTTATCTGCAAATGTAATTAGCTGCACACCCCCCTCTCGTACATCAGTTCAGGGCAAAGTTATGGAACGGTTAGTGCTGAGTGCTATCATGCANTAAGGCATTCAACACGGTCTCCCACGATATACTCCTGGCTAAGATGGCAGCGAGGGGCTTTGACAGGAATATACTGAGCTGGGTCAGGAACTGGCTGGATGGACGAGCCCAGAGAGCGGTGGTTAATGGTGTCACATCTAGTTGGCGACCTGTTACTAGTGGTGTCCCCCAAGGGTCGGTGTTAGTTCTGGTCCTGTTCAACATCTTCATTGATGGTATTGATGATGGGTTGGAATCCATCATGAGCAGATCTGCGGATGACACCAAGCTTGGAGCCCGTGTTGATTTGTTGGAGGGTAGGAGGGCCCTGCAGGGGGACATGGACAGACTGGAGAGATGGGCAGACTCCAATAGGATGAGTTTTAACAAGGCTAAGTGTCGGGTTCTGCATTTTGGTTATAACAACCCCAACCATAGAAAGGCTTCATCTCAGCTGAAGACAGAAGAAGCTTTGGGGGCTCAGATTTACTCGGACTCTTACTCTGTACAAAAGTCTCTCTGGAAGAGGTAATGCACACCCACATGCCATTTTTCCTGGAGACAGAATGGCTGGTGCTGTAGTGGAATCCCCATCCCTGCAGGAAATGAAAAGACTGGTTTAGTGGTGACCTGTCAGTGGTGGGTTAATGGTTTGACTTAATGGTCCTAAAGATTTGTTCCAACCAAACCAATTCTGTGATTCTTTGTGGACTTTTGCCAGTCTACTCTGACCATGGTGAGAGTTGTTGCCCTGGCATTGCTGTGACCACTGGCAGATGGTGGGTGAGCAGACATGACTGTGTGCAGGTGGAGAAAATCAGGACAGAGTGGTGGTACCTGAATCCAGGAGAGATGCTGAGCGAGAGAAGCAGCTCAGCCTGGCAAGGTGCTGTTCAGAAGCTCTCCTCCCTTTCCCCTACAGGGCCAAGTCACAAGGCAATTGCAGTATGTTTGCTGTCAGAACATTTGCTGTATCACTCTGGGGATGAAGAAGGTGGGTAGTTCTTTCCTCTGGAACTGTTCTACCTCCGCAGGATAGATCAGCCTGGTGGAGGATGCCTGGGAAAGCCCCCAAGGCCTTCAGGTGGGGTTGGAATCCAATGCTTAGGAAATACTGTCTGTCAGCAGCCCAGAGTAGGAGGAGACAGTGGGTGAAGAGAGAGTGAAGGCATTTTCATTTTCCTGCTGCCAGATCCTGCTACTTCTGGGATATTTCTGCTTCCTCCTTGATGGTGCAGCTGAAACTCAGCCTTTCAGTTTAGAAATCCTCCGGGTATGGCAGATTTCTGCAAATGCCTCGGGCTGGTGAGGCAGTGGAGCCACTGGTGGGGTGACCCACCCAGGGTATCAGAGCAGATTGCACAATTCATGCTGGGACAGCTGCTCTGCTGACAGACACAATAACTTCTCTGAGGTATCATGTAGAAGCAAAGAAACACAGGACTTAGTGGCCCTGGGGAAGCCTGTGTTTAGCTGAAGTACCTGGGGGACAGCAGGGTTTTTTTCTGGTCACTTGAGTCCAGTGCATTGTTAGTTTTTCAGAGGTACTTCATCTGAGCAGCTCTGGGACAACATACTCAGTAAAGTTCATTGTGTAGGAGCTTCCTTTTGTGCTGTGTGCTGCAAGGAGGGTGCCTGTGAGTTGCAGGAGCATTCTGTGAGGAGCAAATCTTCATTTGGCTCTTATGGACAGGATGGAGAAGACATGGATGCAGAGATGTTGCCACAGGTGGAGAGGTACTCTGCAGTCAGGAGCTGTCGTCTCCTTTCTCCCACATTGAAAACAAAATGACCAGTCCCCCCACTTCATTCCTGATGCAGGAAAAGCCTCTCTGATATTAATAAGAATCTAATTTTACATTTATTGTTCCATGAATTAATTACATCACAAGTAGAGTTACCTTTTACACAGCCATTAAACTTCAGGAAGGCCTCTTTATACCACTCCATGGATAATTTAATTAGCATACTAATGTCTTATTAGCTATAAACTCAAAGCTGGTTTAGAATCACTTAAATTAAAACTCAAAAGCCTTCAGCCACCCTGTAACCCCTCTGCTTCAGTGATGGGCAGAGGATGGGAGTGCGTAAAAGTGATGGGCTTTGCCCTGCCACAGACAGAATCTCCCAGGCAGCTACTCCAGCTAGAGCTGGTGGGATGTAGTGCTGCCTCCCTCTGCCTGCACAGTGTCCACAAGGATGAGGTTGTGGGCAAGGAGTTTGTCAGCTGGCCTCCTAATTCTCATTTTATTTCCTGTTAGCTATCATCAGTATTTGCGTTAATTGGGTTAGTCTGGAAGAGCTGTGATAATCCATTATGGATGGACTATTAAAGCCACAGAGGGGAAGTTAGTAACTGGGACAGAAGCATCTATGGTGCTTTGAGGAGGTTCTGTCCCCAGCCCAAGGCTCCTTGGGGGTGCAGGATTGGTGTCACCTTCTTCACAGTCTTTCAGTAGAGGCAACCTGGGAGGTCATGATGTGGCTGATTCCTGAATCATTCACACAAAACAAGCAGAGGCTAGCAGTCCCACAGTCATCCCAGTGTGGCACGTCCCCTTGGCCCCTGATGTCCCCTCACCTCTCTGCAGCATCAGGACTCTCCACTGAATGACTGCAACTGCAACACTGTGGCTGTACTGGGATTTGTGTTGTATTTTACACCGTCCCAGGCAAACCTCTCACTCTGGGTTTAGGACTGGCACTGCTGTACGGTCTTAAATATCACAGTTTATGTGATAAACCCTTGTAAAGATGACCCTTTCTGTCATTCAATTAATGTGTGTAACTTTCTTTTTTCCCCTCACATCTTCTTAGCTAATAAATAGCTTAATATGGAGGTTTGAAAATTGACTCAGGCAGAGTTTAACTAAATCGAAGAGCAAGACTACTGCTCAAATGTAATAATCTGAAAATAATTGATTAATTTGCATGATCCTTCATAATTGCTTCAATTTACACCCAAGAGGCCACTGTCATCAATAGATTAATAAGACATAATTTTTAAAGTCCCAATAATGCATGGAATAGAATTTAGAAGATTCACTCATTCTGAAGCATGGAGCAGGCTCCTGTGCACAATCAGCTCAGCGATACTTCCAGAACATTGCAGGGAGAGAACTCATTGTTAGAGAAATTGCACTGAAAATTAATTCACTTGTTAAGAATGTAATTATGTTCATCATCTTCAGGAAAGAAGAGGATCAAATCCTATTGCAGTGATGCTAACCTTTTAGATGGGGAGATTTGAGCAAAATGAGGAAGCCAGCTGACAGCATCAAGAACCAAAAGTAAAGAGATTAAAATTCTGAAATTTGGCATGGATGCTCTTTAAAGCAGTGACATAGCAGAACAGCTGCTTTCTGCAAGGTATTTAACCACATGGTCAATGTTAATTGCCATTAATGAGATTTCAGCATATGCTTAGTTATAGCTGGACCTCATAGTACCGAAGGGTCTCCAACTGCCTGTGTGAGGCTGGGAGGAGATTAAGAGCAAAAGCAAGTAAATGGCAGGGTTCAGGAAGGTGTTTGGGCCATACAAAAAATTGAAATCTAACCTTCACAAGGTCGATAAACAGGGGCAGAAAATAGAGCATGAAAGAGGGGAAACAGGAAGCTGACAAGAAATGGCAAGACCTGGTAGGAATGAAAATAAACAATAGATCATTTAAGTCTGCCAGGAACAGGAAAGCCTGCGAAGGAACAAGACAGGTCTGCTGGCTCCCCAGGAGTTAAAGGGAACAATTAAGGAAGATGAGGACACAGCTGAGAAGTGAAATGATTGCATTTCATAAGTTCTCACCTCAGGGGATGTTGGGAGAAATCTGCTCTTGACTTGCTCTTTTCTGGCAATAAAGGTGAGTTGCTATTAAGGATTAAGGTATCAAATGAAGAGGTGCTGGTGCAAATAGGTAATTTTAAAAATATTAAGTCACCAGGTCTAGATGGGACATTCAGGGGTTTTGAAGAAACCTAATAATGCAGCAGCTGAGCTGCAACAGTATTCATCTTGCTGCCAAAGAAAGAGTGGGATCAGAGGGCTGGAGGGCAGCAGCAACTGATTTGCCTGTGTTTTGTAAGAAAGAGCTGCATGGTGAGCCTCATGTCAGTACCAGAGACACGGGTGAAGTGGTCAGCACATGCAGCGTGGTAAAGCTCTCCCTGGCTTGGACCTATCCTTTTGGAGCTGAGGGTACATGGGCATGGGGAGATCCACGCACCTGGGATTGCTCTTCACTAACTCCTTTTACCTTTCCTCAGTCCTTCTCCATGTGCAGGACTGCAGGATCACAGAGATCAGGTGGCATCAGCTTAGGAGGTGTCTTGATCTTGTACCTTCTGCCTGGCACTCCTTTAAAATTTCCCCAGAGGAGAGGGAAAAGTAGCTAAAGTGGAAATATAGAAAATGTACTGAGGCAGAAAAACTATTCAGATTTAAGGCTGCCTGCTCAGCCCTTTGTGCGCATATATTATGGCACAGAACACACCATTATTCAATTCTCCTCAGGTTTGCTTCCTAAAAGATAGCTTGCTTTGCCTTCAAATAACATTTACTTCTACTGTAAGACAGGCAACTAAGAAAGATGAGGCAAGGTCAGGCTAGGTGACACCCATGACCCTAGAAGTCATCTTCCAACTCTGGCTGTAGAGGAAGCCAGACACATAGACCGCTAGTTAGGTGATGGCAAATGTAATCGAGATGATAGTGTTCCCCTGGGCCGTTGCATAATTCCAGTTTGTGACAATTCACCACAGTGGTGCTGCCACCATCCCAACTCTCAGGGTACAAACATCTATGGAGTTAAAAAAAGGTGTATTTGGTAATGAGCTACCTCTAAACAACTTTTGAGGTCCAGCACGTTTCCCTGAGCATTTGATGCCAGAAAGCATTTTCTGGCTTAGCGGGATCCCTCAGCTTGTGTGGCCCAGTGATGCTTGTGCTGCAGCTTAAGCAGGGATTTCATGAAATGCAGAGTGGAAACTCTCCACCCAAAGGTGAAACCTTGTTATACAAATCACAGTACTGAAAAAAAGGATATTCTGTAAATCCTGGGAGTCCCTTCCCCTCAGCTGTCCTTTGCACTGCTGTGGCATTTAATGTTGAAGTTTAGAGCTGGAGGGCATTGCTGTTATCTCCAGCAACTTGCTAAGGTATGGAAATGCGGACATGGTGCTTGGGAAACCCTAATCATGATTTGTGGTGATAGAAGCCTGACTGGGGCTGAAGCACTATGGTGACTTTTTCAAACCCGTATTCAGCTGCTTTGGTATTTAGAGGTGTGATAAATTTGTCTTACACTTTTCTCCTTGCTAAGGCAAGGAAGGGATACGGCGCTGGGGAGTTGTAAAGTCTCTTCGCTGCAAGGGTTGGTTCTTGTCTTTGGTCTATCCTGTACCCGCGCAGAAAAGCTGTCTTGCTGCTACAGGGATCTCCATTTCCTTTAGGTGTTGCAGCCATGAGGCATATAAAAGATTAAAAATCAAGAGCAAAACAAACAGCATTTGTGACTATATAGAGAGCTGATGGTAGTAAAAACCTGTCTTCAGAAAAAAATCATCCAGGATGATTCCAAAATCTTTCAAAGCATTGCAGTGTCTCTAGGTAATTTCTCACCTACTTGTATTTTTCTTCTTAAACGTCTAGTTTATAATATTTCTATCCTAGTGCTTTACTGGGGACCATAAATACCTGATGAAAAGCACTTTCAGACTCTCTGAGATGCTCTGAAAAGCATGCGAGCTGTTACAGTCCACTGGAACATCTGCATTCTGACAGTCTGTGAGTCTGACTGGGTAGAGCTACACCCATGTAGTGTTTCCAGTTTAATTTTCACATTTTTCCAAAAGAAGGAAAATGTCTTCTGTTTCCTGGGTGACTGGAAGAAGGTTTTACTGTGCCAGACATCTCTAATCTCCCTGTGCAAGATTTCCTTAGTGGCAGACAGAGAGCAGCAGTCTGACAAGACACAGAAAAGTGGATAAGGTCTGGAAATGATACTTCACCGAGGTGTGGGGTTTCATCACTTTCTGCTAAAAATATCAGCTCAACCTTGATAGAAATCATATGATCCTATGATCACGAAGCAATCAAAGGGCTTGGGGGCTCAGTGAGCTCAGTCCTGCTACAAACAAGTAACATCCGCAAATCCCTCTCAACTTCAAGAGAGCCACAAATTTCTGCCCTTCTTTCCTGGAGAAGGTCCAACCACTCTCTTGACAACATGGAAGGAGCAGGTGGTACAAGCAGCGATGCTGAGTGAGGTGCTGTGAATCTCCAGCAATGAGTGCCCGCCTGACACTGGCACAAACTGATGTTGCTCAAGACCTGCCTGTCAATAACTGCAGATGCTGTGGATAGCAGGGAGGTTCAGTGTATGGCTGCTCCAAGAAATTCAAATTGCATTGCCAAACTTTTCACCCTTACAGGAGTCGACCAGCTTACAGCTGCCCCTCCACAGCAGGAAGCTGCTTCCATTTAGAACCAAATGAAGAGTGGAAGGGAAAAAAAAATCATGAATATTAATTTGAATTCAACTGAATTTCAATTAGACTGTGTTCAGTCTCCACAAATATTTGAGCAGCGCTATTGCAAATATGGTGAAACAGCAAATCTGTAACTTTAACACACAAATACTCACAAAAGATAAATTCAGGACTGCGTGCTCACAATTCAAGCTGTCTTAACTTGAATTCCGCAGTCATGTGCTGTTGATTCCATGCTCTGGTCTGTGGGGTATAAGAAGCCAGCAAATAAAACAAATACATTGATTTAACATAGCCTGTTAGGTGTGGGTGACACTGTTAAACCATGGCACAAGCCCTGCATGTGCAAGCAGAGATGCAGAGGCCAGTGAGCTGTGCTCTTCACACAGTAGTCTGTTTTATCGTCCCTGACCCTGTAACAGGACAAGGTCACAAGGTCCAAGAAATGGGCTGGATTCAGTAGCAATGACATTCAAGGGTGGGGCTGCAAGGAATGAGGAGGAGCCAGCAGCTGTAAACAACCTTTGTGTCGGATCGTTGAGAGCGAGAAATATCCGCCTTGCTGTATGTCCCACCACTGAGCATTTTGGTGCCATTAATTTCAGTTTACATAGCAGCAAGAAAAGGAATTCCAGGGGATACTCCTCTGCACTTCTAATGTGTACCGGTGCTGCACATCCCTGTGGCACATAGCCTGCTTGTAACTAAAAGTGGACTAGGTACTGTCAACTGGAGAAAAGTCTACCCTGCTCTGTGGGGAGCAGAGTTAGATTGGGTGTGATGAGGAACTCCTACCTACTAAGCAATACGAGTGATCCCAAGTGAAGGGTGCCTCAGTAATGGGAACATCATCCTTGTCACAGGTGGATTTGAGGGCATTGACAGATTGAAGGATTTCAGAAGATAAAGGGAGAAATGAGCAGGTCTCAGAGTCTACTGATGTGGATTACAAGAGCTTGGATGTTGGGGAGATGGGAACAGGAAAAAGTCACACAAGGACTGAGTATGTGACTATCGTTATAAGGGAACTCCCAGCAGTACAAAGGGCTTAACTGAATTGTAGAAGAACAGTGAGTATGAAGCTGAAGAAGGAGAGGAACAGACTACCCAACATCAACACTGATTTGTTTGGCACTGTGGGCTGCCAGAGACATGCAGGGGATAGACAATCAATAAATCTCTTGTATAAAGGGTTGTATGGCTCTCAAATCTTCCACCTAGTCCAGTGTTCTCCCTGTCAGTGATTATACTCAGTTAGCATAAAAGGCTTGGAGCCTAGAGATTGGGACAGTATGATTTACCTGACAGCAGGGAAAGCCCCTTGCTTCTGCATCTGATATGGCACTCCCTACAGAGAAGGGAGTATGTTTCTCCTGCCTTTTGAGGTCTACACTGTACCCTACTCAACTGTTGAGCCTATTTTTAGGGGAGGCTGGAAAGAAATGGTCACTTCGCAGCATGGCTCATTCATTTTGTCCTCGGTAGATATTTCAAATGCATCAGATGTGTTGCACCCTACGTTTCAATGTCTTTTCATCAGCTGTAAAAGGAAACCAGATGAGTAGCTCAAGTGTAAACTTCTCTAATGTAAAAATTTCCACTTTAGAAATCCCCCCATGTGTCCTTCACCTACCTCTTTTTCCTGTGAATAACTGCTTTTTCTGTGCACTGGTCAAGCCTTTCGGGTGAACAATATTCGAACAACAAGCAGCTGCCCTGCTGCTCCCATTGAGTCCCATTGTGAAGCTGGTGAGCTGATTGATTGTTTGGTTTCTTGAGAACCTGATGTTTCTGCCTTTTCACTGGGTGCCTGAAATGTTTAGGCAGGAGAAAGGAACAATAGCAACAGAAAATAAAGAGGGGAGAATTGTGAGAAATTAAGTCTATACAACAAATGATTAATAGTGCATTTCCTGAGACACGCTGTGAACAATAACTGTTGGTGCTGGGATCTGTGGAGGTTTAGAGATTGGTGATGTTTTTACAGTCTCCTTAAGTAAAATAAATAATGGGTACGAGGGAAAGCTTTCACGGCAGGCTGAGCATGGGGTCCCGATGCACAAGTACACTCTGAAAGATCCAGTGAAGAGTCTCAAGATGTCCTTTAAAAGACTGGGCTAACAAAGACAGTCGGTAATAGGATGTGTGAAAGTGTGATCTGTTTTGTGTGATAGGCATCACACTGCCCAGCATGCATAGGACCTCTTGTGGTCTTGACCCTGCAACTTTACACCTACACACCCTTGCATCCTCCTCCGTCTTCTTCCACTTGCCCATTTGTAATGGTGGTTGGGGTGGATTCTGTTATTTCTGTCACGCAGTCTGACACTGTCCATGGAATTCATTTCCATTCCCTTGGTAGACTCAAAAATTGCAATAAGTCAAAGAAATTAAATTTTAAGCTCACTATTGAAGGATAATGAATCTGAAATATGTGAACTTTTGTAAAAGTATATTCTTTCAAATGCTTAGATTCGAGGAACACTATCTCATAAGGGAAGTACACAAAAAAACTGCAATCAAAATGACCTATACAAAACATAAAGAAGAGTTAATAGGATTGCTCTGAATTCTAAAGAGGGTGGTGCAGAACAGCACAAGTGGGCCTTGCAGTGGGGCATTTATAATCTCCAATTCCATTAACAAATTTTAATATAGTCTTTGAGGGTAGAAAGTAGTCGTTAATAAAACTTTAAATTAAAGCATGCTAGCTGTCGGATTAGATCATTAAAATTGCAGGGTACTGGCGGCTGACTGGCTCTGCAGAAGAGACAGCATTGCTAAACCTACATTGTTGAGACCATGAAATAATTCCAAAGCAAACAGGGAAAAAGGAATAAAACCATTTTATATCTGTGAGTTATGATTCTATATAATGTTTAATGAAGAGAAAAATGTAATCGTATTTCATCAGTTCTCAGTGTAATTAGGGAATTAGTGAACATCAGGGACTCGACACAGAAGGAGAAGGATGTGTATGGTGTGGCAGCAGCTGGTCCTGTGGATGGACAGTAGGTCAAATGCAACTTTTCATAGAATCATTAGGGATCGGAAGGCACCTTGAAAGATCATCCAGTCCAATCCCCCTGCCACAGCAGGATCACCTAGACCAAGTTGCACAGGAACAGATTCAGGCTGGTCTTGAATGTCTCCAGAGAAGGGGACTCCACAACTCCCCCTGGGCAGCCTGTTCCAATGCTCTGTTAACCTCACCGTGAAGAAGTTCCTTCTGATATTTATTTAGAACCTCCTCTGTTCCAGCTTGCACCCATTGCTCTTTGTCCTACCCTTGTCCAGATGACCCTAAGATCCTGGCTCCATCCTCCTGACACCCACCCCTTACATATTTATAGACATTAATGAGGTCACCCCTCAGCCTCCTCTTCTCTTTTAGATTGGTGAAAGTCATTGCCATGGATCAGGACATTTTCTCCTGTAGCCTAAGGATGCTGACTGTTTTTCCCTGTCATATCTCTCCTAGAGACTATTTCTTTAGATGATGGAACACTGATGGAGTCCCCTTTCTTCTGCTGACAATTCAGGGAGCTGACACTTCAGGGAGCATATCTGTCTGACTGTCCTAGCACTACCCCACCACCTCTAGGTACAAACAGGACTGGGGGTAAGAGGTAGAGCTTGACTAATACAGTCCTCTGAGGGATTAGGGGGCACTGTCAGCAAGTTTGCTGATTACACAAAGCTGGATGGTGTTGCAAACACCCCAGCAGACTGTGCTGCCATTCAGTGAGATCTGGACAGGCTGGAGAGCTGGGCAGAGA
>VZRI01003033.1:476541-532629 GCA_013397515.1 Upupa epops
AACAGCTCCCTTATGAGGAGAGACTGAGGGAGCTGGGTCTCTTGAGCTTGGAGAAGAGGAGGCTGAGGGGGGACCTCATTCCTGTCTCTAAATCAGTGAGGAGTGGGTGTCAGGAAGATGGAGCCAGGCTCTTCTCAAGGTCATCTAGTGATAGGACAAGAGGCAATGGGTGCAAATTGGAACATAGGAGGTACCATATAAATATCAGAAGAGAATTCTTCCCAGTGAGGGTGACAGAGCATTGGAACAGGCTGCCCAGAGGTGTTGTGTAATCTCCTTCTCTGAAGACATTTAAGACCTGCATAAATCTGTTCCTGTGCGACTTGGTCTAGGTGATCCTGCTGTAGCAGGGGGATTGGACTGGGTGATCTTTCGAAGTCCCTTCTGCTCCCTAATGATTCTATGATGTAAAGCCCATGTCCCACCTAGACATCAAAAAAACTTTCCCCTTTTGGCCTTCCTCATCATTCCACAGACGGAGAAAGAGAAAAGGTGCAGGGCAGAGCAAGGACATACTTTGGACATGAACATAAACATGTGTCTGAGCTGCGTAGCTCAAGTAAACCAGTTCTGTGCCTCTATCAGCAGCCTCAGTAAATAAGAAATGAAGAAAGAAGATATTAAATTACTCTCATTAAGTAATTTAGATGTGTCATACTAACTAGCAGCTCATGATAGGTACAACCAGTGATTTTTATGAAAGATGGGGCTACACAATTGCTCCAGGTTCAGGAAAGTTGGGACCCAAAGAATGACATGTTCAGGTTCACAGAGACAGCAAACAGCAAATCTGTTTCCTGAATGTAGCTGCAAGCTCTTCATATGAATTGCTTGTGAACACATTTGCCTCTTAATGAATTATTCATCCTCCTAAATGATTGGGCAGATGATTTATGCGAATGCTTCTTGGCCTATTGGGAGATCTTTGCTTGTACAAACAGCCATGCTGGATGTGTCCAATTGGTGCACATGCAGGCTTACATGAGCATTTGTGACATTTTCCCTTCCTTCAAGCTTTTAAGTAAACAAAGTGTGCTTGTATGAAAGTGGGACTGGTGTCAGTGTGAATCTGTGCATGTATGAAAAATGAATACTTCTATTTAGTCCATGCAAAACATTCTTTTGATGTTGAACCTCACCGGTGAGCGTTTTCTTCCCGCACAGTCTTCTTTCTTCTTGAAATAGACTTTTAGACAGAATGTGAGCTTGGGTTATTTGACTCTGACAGGTTATTTCTAATTGTGTCGCTCTTGGAAAAAAAAAAAAGAAAAAGAAGGAATTAAACGCTGCATACAGAAGAGCCAAACATAGGGGAGCTGAGTACTGCCTCAGCATCCCAAAGAGAAAGGAGGGCTTTGGAATTCAGCGGTGAGCAGGACCAGCAGCAGTCCCTCCCGCCTGGCCCCCGGAGACAGGGCAGCAAAAGTGGCCTTTCATTGTGCATCCTTTCAGTGCTCTACTGCACATGCTTTCATCTGTTCCTCTGAATTGTTGTCTATAGACCCAGCTCCTGTAGCACGTTTATGTTTGAATAACTCTGGTGGGTTTTTTTTCTCTTTGCTTTATGTGTGTGGGGGAAAACGTAAAGCTTTCCTTTGCTGCTTTCTCTTGCATTGTATTAGATCTGAACTTGAAGCAGATTGCTGCAGCATTTCGGCTGAGGCCAGGTGGGTTACAGCCCCACTCAGGGTGATGAATACGGAAAGAGCATTTTAGCTGCTCTCTTTGAGCCTGATGAGTCTTTTTTTTAGTCACAGTTACCAGCAAGTGTGTAGCACTGTGGCATAACCTTGGACACCCATCAAAAGGTCCTGGGATCATCACCATAAAGGCAGCAAAACAGCCATACCAGACAGACCCAATTATCTGTAAAGCCTGTTGAACACTAAAATACTGGCCAACACACACACTACAGCAAAGCACATGAGAACCAGTCCAGCACCAAGTGAGTGACAAGACAGCGTCCAGCAGTTCAGGGGCCACCATGTTGTGCCTGTTCTGCTGATAGACCTGTCCCCCTTGAACACACCACATGTCTTTTGACATGCACAAATCGCTGTGTGGGAAAATTGTACTTCCAAGCCATCATTTTAAATTTACTTCCCAATAATTTCTTCTCTTAATGTAATGCCAGAAAGAGGGAGTCACCAGCTCCGGTTGTTTTTCTCCAAAACACTTGGAATAGACATTCATGGTCTGTCCAAGCTAAATAACCTTGGTCTGTCCAGTCTCCAGGTGTCAGGAGCATCGCTGTGTTTTACTTCTTCTGAATTTGTTTTTTCTGCTGTGTCCTTTGTAAATGTAGGACTGGGGACACACTCACTATTCAAAATGAAGGACTGTGGGTCTCTGTGCTGATTATGATGACAGTTTCTGTACACACAAGCCTAACTTCCTCCTTCTTTTTTGGCCAGAGGCGGGTCCAAGCAACTTTTCCAGGGTGCTCTATGAACTCTCTGCGTAGTGGTAGCTAATTCAGAGCTAATAGTTGTCTGTCTAAACTCACTTGCTGTTCTGGATTTTTTTTCACCTTCACTGATGTGTTTACACTGAATTTCATCTTCTGCTTTATTGTCAGTAACTCAGTCTCAGAAGACCCTCCAGAGCTTTTCACTGTCAGTGTTAGATTTCATGATCCTGAATAATTTTGTGGCATAGGCAAACACTGTCACTTCATTATTAGCTGGTTTTCCGGATCACTGATGAATGGTTGCACAGTACAGATCCCAGGACAGGCCTCTGGTAGACCTGGTGACTGGTCTTTGGGCAACACCAACACCGATCAGCTATCCTTCACTTACTTACCTGTTTGTATATATACGTAGAGGGGCTTCCATTCATACTCCTTAACATTATAGTGTCTCCATGTGTCTTCCCTGAGAGACCTGTCTGCCTCCCACACCATGTCAGAGAAGATTGAAGGAAAGCTGGAGTGATATTTTATCTTGTGGTCTTATGAGAAATGAGAGCTAGCTCAGCAGCCCCTCAATCAGGTTATGCAAGTGAATCAGCACAAGCTGTCGAACCACAAGTTAGCACCTGCATAGAAACAGATTTACACCTTCACATTCATCTAAGCAGGGCAAGGACAGGGTTTGCCCTGATCAGCTTAAAGAGGCCGCTCCATGTCTATGCTTGGGAACAGATTTCAAAGAAGTTAACTGGCAAGTGGTTTTAAACTGCCTATTTCTAACTTGACCATTTGCCCTGATCAAGACAAGATTATGGCTGAGATGCTAGACTCATGGTCATGTGAACAGTCTCACTACTTATGAAACAGGAATTATGAAGAACTGTGCCCAAGAAATTGCAGGAGGTCCTGGCGGGTTTCTTCTTCTAGCCAGAACATGCCACTATGAATTCTATTATCAGCGTCTTCAAATACCATGCCACTAAAGACTTTCATCACCCCTTCTTTGAAGTGGAAAGACTGGGACTGTCTGGCTTCAGGACCTGTACTCATGGAGGCAGCACTGGTGTGATCTTGGCAGAAGGAGGTCAACAGCTTTCACAGAACCATGTCAAATCTACATCACGTTTGAAAGCTGCAGTGCAGCTCTGTGGCCCCAGACATAATGAACTTTTCCATCACTATTTATCTATCTTAAATTTATTTCCAGGTAATCCTTGTAACTTCTTTGAGCTTCTTCAGGCATGTCTGTCTGGATTGTTTGTTATACTCTTAACATAAACCCTATTGGCAAAACCAGTGCTCTCAGCTGAGAGCAGATCAAGGTTAATTACTTGTGGTTTCTTTTCCAGAGCCACCAGTCTCTAAGTAACATTGAGTTAAAGTATAAGTCATTAGGGACCAATGGAGGTTGCTTTTCATCCCAGCTCCCCACTTTCACTCCAGGTCTGCTTTCCCTCGCTGCCTCTTCCTAGCTCCCGCTGTCTTCTTTTTACTGAAGCTCTAGGAAAAAACGTGGTTTTCTCTCTTCCTTTTCTTTTCTTTTAGGCTTGGATACCTTCCCTGGGCGGACTTATTCTCTCTTTACTGTGTGGCTAAAGGACCCATCTGCAGCTTCCTATGCATACCTGTATGGCATTCAAGCACTGCTGGATAACCATGCAGGAGGCACATCCCCTTGATGCCCAAAAACCCCAAAGCCCTTCTCAAGAAAAAGGGTTCTGAAATGAGTCATGTATTGCTTACTCAGAGAGCCATGGCTGACCCATGTCTAGTAGAAAAGACTCAGAGACGAGGAAGCTGTTATTTTAGTGTCTTATCCTAGCTTGATTTTTCTCAGGGAAAATGAGGCTGGGGCTTTAAGCACTATTCTTTTCCTGGTACTGTTTTAATATATATTTTTTTTATGTACTGAGATTTGTGCCCAGCTGTTGCCCTCACACAGAACGCCTCAGACATGGTTTGCCACCAGCATTCTCTTCCTGTAACAGAGCGCATTGTGGTTTTGAGCCAGCAGGTTTTGAGCTGGGGTGAGAGGTTGCTGTGAGTTTGCAAGTGACTGTCATTGTTTGTTTTGCAATGCTGGGTCATTGCTCCTTGTTTCTAAATTGATTTGTCCTCATGCAAGCATCGGTGTCCGATTCATCAAAGCCCCGTTCTCCTCTGCACCTCTTATGCAAGTGTACCAGGCGAAAATCAAATTGTGCAGTCTTTGTCAAGCCTCTTTCTCCTCTGGGTTACACAGTTTGGGATCAGTTTTGAGAGGTGGAGCTTTCTTGTATATCAAGGGGAGAAGCTGCCAGCCTTTGGCATGCCTGCCATGGCTGTAGATACTTAGATACTCTCCTGTGCTGGTTTGGTTTGAACTGACGCAATAATAAATCATGAACAGCAGCCCTGTTGGGAAGGAATGCTGATTATCCCCAGTGTATGCCCAGAGACATTGGGCCTAGTCACCCAGCTGTCCCAGGAGGAAGTGAGATGCCACATTTTCCCTTTTCTCAGCAGATGCTGAAGACACCAAGCTGGCAGGACTAACCTCAAATCTAACTCTGCTCCAGCTATATACACTGGCTTTAGTATCCCGTGCTCCAGGTTATTACAACTCCTGAGGCAGACCCTGAATGTAAAATAGATGCCACAGCTCCTTCTCGGAGTAAAATAGATAAAAAAAATCAATGCATTTGAAAGAGAAATAAAAAATAATGTCTGGTAGCACTAACATTCCTCCATGCGAGACTGCCAGTGCCGAGCCTCTTGTGGCACCCTTGATTAAGAAAAACATCTTACTTTAGAGGGAGATTGAAGATCTCGAAAATACATCTAAAAAGGTGACCTCTGAGTGATAAGTATAATTACTGATGTTCCCACAGAGCTTTATGTGTGTGACTTAAAGCAGAAAAATAAGGACCTGGTGTGGGGCCATAAATTCAAATCTAATCGAGAGGTAACAAAGCTTCTTGGGCAGAGGCAGAAGGTGTGAGTCTCTGTTAGCTCAAGTGTCACGCTGGCTGCACTGCTCTGTTGAAAGACTTACTCGGTGAGTTTTTCCCATTGATTTTCGTGGAAACAAGATCAATTGTTTCTTTGGGTTCCTGTGTGGGAATAAGATTATGTTGAATATTAATTTGGCTTGCAATGGGCCCTGACTGTAATTTTCTATCAGCAAAGAAGAATTCATGTATTTCCATAAATTCAGATACTTCCATCTATTCATTCCACATATTCATAGACATTATCTCAATTCCCAGCACTAGTTCAAACAGAAGTTAGTTCCTTTTACAAATACATTATTTTTCACTGTTGATGATATTTCTAATTTTTGTAGGCAGATTTATACATTTGAACAAAGGAGACAAAAAGTATCTTTGATGTCGCAAAGCTTTTCTGAGAGTCGTACATAAAATGAAAGAGAAAAGATAGTCTGGAAAATTTAAGGAATGGATGGGAATGCTTCCAAGTTACCTTGTACTTAATTGAAGTTCTCAGAAGCGTTCTTCTCTGGTTTTTCTATATTGGAGCTGTTCCTTGAAGTACATATGAATGCTTCTTGAAACAAGCATTTAATCTTTGACTGCATATATTTTCTTCACTTGTAGAAATGGAAGGGCTCTTTAAACTATATCTTACTCTTTAGCATCTTTTCACCTTGGTCCCCAGTTTTTGGTGAATGTTGCTGGGAGATAGAATAGTGCTGCCCGTGTTGTTTGGAACAGGGTTTTCCCTACTCGCTTTTATCTGCTGCTGAAAATTCCCCTTGTGCAGTGGTGATTTCTGTTATAGGGTGACAACCTTGGTACAAGTCTTGCTTTGCTTCACTGCTCTCAAATTATCCTACATGAGGATTTCCTTGGACATCTTCACCTCAGTAGAACTATTGTCCAGTATTCCCCAGATTTCTGTATGTTTCACCACTTTGAAAAGGCATCAGCTGAACAGTGGGCACAGGTCTGATTCCCATAATACGTTCCTGCTATTTGGCCTTTCCATGCATAGTGTGGGGATCATCATACATCCCACGGAAGTGAGGTTTGGTGTTCGTATTTTTTTGCAGAGCTCACAGACCTTTTGGGTTGGAAAAACAGACCTTATGAGCAGCAGCTAAGGAAGCTGGGGCTGTTCAGGTTGAGGGGATACCATATTGCTGTCTAAAACTACCTGAAAGGAAGTTGTAGATAAGTGGGAGTTGCTCTCAAGTAACAAGTGATAGGATAAGATGAAATGGCTTCAAGTTGTGCCAGTGGATGTTCAGGTTGCACATTAGGAAAAACATCATTGAAAGGGTCATCAAGCACTGGAATGGGCGGCCAAGGGATTTTGTGGAGTCCTCATCCCTGAAGATGTTTGAAGTTGTGTAGATAATGATTTAGTGTTGGGCTTGGTAGTGAGGTTAATCATTTGAGTCAGTGATCTTGAAAGTCTTTTCCAGCCTGGTTGAGATGCACTCTTTAAAACTCATCCCTAAGGCACTCATCACTCCCCAGGAGTGGCTGAGCATGGTGACTCTGCTGCCCTTTGCCCTGCTGGAAGATCCTCCAGAAGTGGCTCTGGTTCCCCATTTTCCTCCCAGACCCACTGCTCCCCACCAGCATTGAAACATCAAACTGTGTTGCAGTTTATTAATGATAAGTGTGCTTGCTGTTGCAACCTGCAGGCATAACACCTCTGTCTTCAATTATTGCCTGCATTTGATTTTTTTAGGTTAAACTACTTGAATCAGGGATGTGCCTGACCTGTATGGAGCCACTTGTTCTGCCCATAGTGTCCTAATCATAGAAGCAGAAGTAATGATACTAATGGCAATGTTGTCATGGGTGGGATATTAAAATCCACTAGTGCCACAGCTCCAAGATGAAACTTAAAAGGGACTGTAATTAAGTCACACCAGACTACAGACCTGCTGGGAGTGAGAGACGCCAGAAGAAAAGGCACAGGCAGTGTGACTTTAGTACAGGCACTCAAGGAGCCAAGGTTTACAAAACGTCTACTCAAAATGGAATAGCAGGAGGCGATGTGGAATTTCTTAAGAATTGCAGGAAAAACTAATGGACAAAGGAGCTGTGTAAGCTAATGGTACAGCCACAGCCAGGCAGCTCAATGAAAGGACCTTCTGCAAAAGTATCTCAAAGAAAACCTTTGCAGTATGGCAGGGAGGGGTATGAAATCAATGTCAGCTCAAAGTCTTCGGAGTACTTCATTCTGAGAAAAGGGAAGGGAAAGGAAAAATGAGTGACTAGGGAAAGAATAAGCTCTTTTAAAAAAGCATTCTTCATAAGCAGTGTACAAATGAATGTGTGAAAAATTAAATTTGTATAAAGAAGGGGGTGAGTAGAAGGGAAGAGAATTAGCAGTGATTTATTGCCACACTGGCAATTCCCTGGGAAAATATACGTGCGATGGAGAAGAATAAAACACTGGAAAAAGTCAAGTGTGGGTATTAAAATGTATATAGAGAAAGAAACATCATTTTGGCAGCTCTCATAAGTTAGTATGACCTTAACCACTAGTAAAATAACAGCACGGAGAGAGAAAACCTGAATCTCCACATGGCCAAGATACAATGGAGCAAGAAGCAATAAAAAATTATAATTTAAACAGAGAAATCACTGCAGAGTAACTGAATTTGAAGACAACAATTAATATAGATTAGATCAAAATATGCCTAATACTGCTACACAGAATAATGCTATTTACAGGCAGTTCTCTTGAGTTCAGCAGAACTTTCTGGAGCTGGGAAGAGGTTTGCATCTAGAAATGTTTGTGGGATCAGAGTACTTGTGGGTAATAGGAATGCAGGTCCCACAATACCAAACATGAGCCTGGAGCTCCAGTGCCAGTTTGGGGGCCACAGTGGGCTATGCCGGTAGCAGGAGACAAGAGTTCACCTACTTAGATTCCCTGAGAGATACTCAAAAGAGAAGAGAAAACCTGTAACCATCTGTGTGTACGTCTAAATAGTGTAAACAGGGAAAGGAGGGGGGTGCTTTTCTGTGGCACCGGGAAATGGAATTTGTACTGCTGTGATAGGAAGCATAAAAAAAACCTGCATACCACCAGGGAAAGCTAAATTTGAGAGAGTATCAAAAGCTTCCCCCAGCATCTTGGGTAGGCTGCTTAGGGCCACTTTGGTGCCACAGCCTGGAGACACCAAAAACTCGCTTAAACAAATCATTAGAAAACACTGAGCAAGATTCATTAGAAAATACCGAGTGGGATATGATCTTTCTTATTTCTGAAAAGTGAACGGCTGTAAGAACCTAATTAGTTATTTCAATCAAGCTCCCTGGAGTCAGTCATGTCTGCATTTGCCTTTCTGACTCTGAAACCAGTTTCTTCCCTGAATTTGGGTTGGCTGGGTGGGCTGGGTGATCTGGGTGGGTACACAGTGATAACGGAACCCCTGCGACCTGCAGCAGCACCCAGCATGAGGGTGCAGGGCAGCATGTGAGCCTTAACAGGAAAAAGTAATGAGGAAAGAGAAAATACCAGAGATGAAAGCAGCAGTGTGAGAAGGAGGACAGGGGAGATGTTTTTGAAGGAGTGAAAGAAACCTAGCTACAGCTTCTCCATACTAACCGGTGTTCAGCCCTTCTCCCAGACACTACGACCCATGCAGGTGCTAATGCTCCCACATCAGTCACCCCCAGGCTTGGACAGCTCTTATTTCCAATAGTGTGCATGGCAAGCATGGAAATTCACTTGGTTAGTGTTCATTGAGATGGCTCTTGTGAGTTATACAGGGACCTGAACTGCTCTGAACTATGTCAGAGGGTCAGGCTTGGCACTTACAGACAGATAAAGACCAAACCAGCCCAATAGTCTTTCTCTCAGTTCCCTGCAGGGAACACATCCCTGGGCTATGAGATTCCCAGCCAGAAACTGGTGGACAGTCCCAGCTCCAGTGATGTCACTGATTTTCCTTTGCAGCAGAAGCACTTACTGCGTCTTATTTCATTCACCTACTGCCCCTCTTGGAACACGTCTGTGTGTTGTAAAACCAGCTCCAGGAGACATGCAGGCACATGATCACATTTCCATTGAGCGTGATATGGAGCATGTAACACAGGTATGGTTTTATGCCAGGTTCATGCCACCTGTGGGAGAAGAGGTGATGATGGGACCTGGCACAAAGCCCAGTGGCAAAAGTCTGCATATCAATACTTGCTGGCTGGTATGAGCCAGCGTTTTGAGTTGGTACTGACATGATGTGTCATTGTGTGAGCATGACTGTTTTGATCTAATAGCCCAGGTTTCTGATTTAATACTGAAATGCGGCTGTAAGGAAGCAAAGACAGGAAAATACTTGGCAGATTTGCAGCTCAGCTTCTGGTGGGCAACTTGCTGGCCAGGAGTCAACCAAGACTTCTGCAAGTCAGAGCGGTCCTAGTGCTTCTATAGAGAAGACTATTGCAGAAAATGCAATGATTTCACCTAGCAAAACCCACTAGACCATCTTTTTCCATATGGCAGAGAAGGCATGGACCAGGAGAGAGTTTTTATCAGGGCTGTAGCATTTGATCTCTGAGCTGGAGCGAGCTGTGTTTGTAGTCAACACAGTCTCAGGAATGTGGCACTAACCCCATCCAAAAAAAAAATACAGAGCCAGGATTGTCCAGACTCTGACACCAGGGCAGCCTTAGGGAGTTGCTAGCTCAGAGGTGTTAAGCAATCCAGCACCAGTTTTAGCTGTGGCTTTGCAGATTGACTTGGCCATGGGAAATGTTCTTGCAGCCATCAGCAAGGCTGGTGGAGGAAAAGCAGAGGGCAGGACAGTCAGTCCAGGGAGACCTCAGTCTGGCTGGAGACCTGGCTGTGCCTGTCCCAGTAGCAGAAGGTATGTGTGCTCTGTGTTTCTTAACAGGTAGGTGAGAATGCACCCGTGCTTTCCTTGGCTTTCCTTGGACTGCTTGATTCTATATTGATTGGCTGTGCCACTGTGCCTGTGACGATGGAGCAAGCAGCAACCATCCATTACTGTATACAGCAGCAAGAGCAAGGAGGGTTGCAGGAGTGGTAGAAGGGAGAGGCCAGAGAAAGCAGTGGCAAATGGCACTGCCGAAGGACAGCACATTCTTTAAATCTCTTCCCACAACTCTCCATCAGGAGCAGTTCCTAGTAGTATGGTATGACTGAGCAAGGCACAAATGGTTTTAACCTCACAACTGTTTAGCACTGAGGTTTTCAGAGCTTTTCCCATGTGGTGGACATGTTGACCTCCTCAAGTAGTTTGGGAGCCCACAGCACCTAGATAGTCCTGTTGTGGGAAGAATTCAGCTCAGGTGACTGTGGATTTGCAGCTCATGGCTGTGCTGCAGGACAGCCCTGTTAGCATCATGTTCTGGCTGAGCCTTCCTTCACTCTCCAATGCTTTGAACACAGGCCCTGTCTCCACCCATCCCAAAAGGGACACTTGATCCAGGCACCCTAAAATAACTTAGCAAAATGACACCAAATAAGGAAGAAGAAGATAACCTGTCACACGCAGAGCACAATGTTTTGGGGATTGCCAGTCGCTTTCTACTCTTTCTGCTCTGGGTAAAAGAGCCACAGGCACAAGTGTCCTTGCACACTCCACATACTTATGTTGACAAAGAGGTTTGTGGACACCAGTGAGGATTTAGTGCTGTGTTGTGTCTCAGCATGGTCAGGGTAGTTTTGCAGAGGTGGGTGCAAAGGGTCCCTTTACCCAGGCCTCTGGGCTAGGAGTGGTTGGGGTTGTAGGGAGCAGACAGCCACATAGGGCAGTGGAGCATCTACAGAGGGGCTGGAGCCACTCTGTAGATGGTATTCTTTTCTTAAATCATGCTTTAATTTCCTCTCCTTCTAGTACCAATGCCTGTGCTTTAATGAGTTTTCTCCCCTAGCATATCAAACAAGTCTGATCCCTGGTGCTCCCTGTTTGCAATTCCCAGTGGCTCCTAACTAAGAATTGTGCTGTTTAATTTTGCCAGTCTTCTAGTTTACATTGAAGCATTAAAAAAAATACATAGGCAAAAAGACCATATTTCTCCTGGCCTATTGATAGAGTGTGATAGGTATTAAATTCTATAATTCTTTCACTGGCCTTTAAGCAGCCTTGGTGTTAATATTTAATGATGAAAGATGCTGGTAATCAGCCCTGTATCCCAAGTGTCTGAATGCTTTATGATCTTGCCTTTGGGAGCCTAATTGTGGACCCAGACTGCCAGAGCTTCCCACCCCAACTTAATAAACTTTGCCATTCCTGCTCAGCACATCATCTGTCTCCAGGCAGGATCTAGCACAGATGATCTGGTCTGCACAAGGCGGAAGGACAGAGGACAGCATGATAATAAGGGTGAGTGCGGAGGCTGCTGAGGCAGAGATGGTTCTAAGACAGGCAGTGTGTCCTACCACTGCCGGGGGAACAATCCAGCTAGGGACAGCAACTACTGATTTCACACTGCTTTGGGGACTGATCTGACTCCAGCCTTGCAACACACATGTCAGCAGGCTACACTGCAACCCAGCCAAGCAACTGTGGACCAGATGCATTGACCATCTCCCCCTCAGAGCAACCAGGTAGCACAGACTGCAAGCCCTGTGGTCTGCATATGTCAGCTCCTGCCAGTCCTACCTTGCTGGTGGGATGCCTCCTTTCACCCTCCTGCCCAGTGATGGTGTCTCTCCCACCTCCCAGGCACTCTGAGCATCCAGACCTCTCGGCCCAGATAAAGCCAGACACTTGCTTCGGGACTCACAGGTTCATCTCCAGCTTGTTTCCAGAGCATCGTGGTGTGCTGGCTCATGTGATGATCTGCCACAGTGCAGGTAGTGCTGCTGAGGGTGATGCTTCACTGGGTTGGAATGGCCTCAGGCAAAGTCAGCAGAGCCCTGTACCAAAGGAGAACTGCTGTTAGTTGCTAATAGTACTTAGCACTTACACATTGCAGAGGCATTTGTGTTTAAAGCCATGTACAAACATGATCTTATTAACTGGTATCTTGGGAGCAAGAGATGTCACTCAAAGCCAGCTGTTGGGAAACTGAGGCAAACACAAGCAGACACCACCCATCTGCCAAGACCAGCTCTCAGTGCCACCTCAGGTCACACTACCCATGCCCCTCTCCTCTTCTGATGCTGGTGCTGCCTCTTGACACCACTGGTACCATTACAGTTGAGAGCCTTCCCCATCCCACTGGGAGCACTGTCGTAACAGAAGCGGCGTATTTCACCTGTAGATATTTTAATCCAATTTAGGAGATGCAATAATGTTTCTCTGTAAGACATAAACCTTGTTTTGCTTTATACTTGTCTGCCTAGGTTTTATGCTCATGTAATGAGATGAGTAAGTAACCTTGCAAGCTGATTTTGTTATATGGCCACATCTAGCCATGGCTGAGGCTAAGAACAAGTCTTCCCTCCCAAGCATAACCCTGAGGTAAACTTGTCAGACAAGCCAAAGAGAAAAGTGGTCCTAGACCAAGGATATATGGAATTCATTAGTGCAGCTGCTGCAGACACACAGTGTCCAACAGGAACTTCAAAGGGCCAGGATGTAATAGGAGGATAAAGGTAGAGTTTCTGCTTTCCAGCTCACTCAAATCACTCAAAATATCCCATTCTTCTTTCAGTGTTGCTTATTGCCTCATCTCCTTAGAGTCTCCACTCTGACAGGTGGTGTTCTATGTCTGAGAGGCCCCAGCAGAAGACCCTCAGATTGCTGCTGTGCATCCCAATGAAATCTACTCCCCATAGGCAGCATTTGATGATACCAGGAGGCTTTTCATTGCCTGGTGTAGAGGTACAAGGGTACCTGTGCAAGGGTCAGAAAAGTCATCTTCTTGATCATGAGATGCTCAGACTTGCTTCTACCACTTGCTCTTATCTGAAGTGAAAAGAGCTCAGCTTCCCAGGGTGAGAACTTGGAGGACTTGGCATCTAGTTCCATCCTAGAGTTTCCTTCCTGCAGGCCTTATCAGCCATAGCCCACCCAGAACGCCTTCAAGGGTGGAAAACTGCCGTTGGGTAATGTTTATTTACTACAGTGTCCTCCGGTCTGAGCTCCTACTGATTTTAAGCACCAGCAGGGGCCAGAAGAACTACTTCTGAGTGCTGTAAAAACCACCGAATAGGTGCCCAGGCACCCAGGTTTGGATAAAAGGGTTGAAGAAACACTGTGTCAAAGACCGGACTCCGGGGACAGGGTCCTGCTGTGCCTGCGGTTGGAGACAGGGTCCTATCTGCTGCTGTAGGTGTGTGGCAGGCAGCTCCTGCCTTGTGCTTCAAAGCTGAATGAGGAATGGGGAAGGTGGTGATGTGCTGGGAGAGCACCAAGCCAGAGGCTGACAGAGGCAGATAAGGCTCCTTGGTAGCAGGCAGCAGGTGCTGATGTGCAGGCAGAGCTGCCTGCCTGCCTTGGAAGTGTCACGGCTGGTGTAGAGAGCACAAGGCTGGGATGTGGCACAGCCTGCTCTTACTCTCCAGCCAGGGGTTGGCACTGTCTGTCCCTGCAGAGCCAAAGTTCTGCCCATCCTACCCTTCTCAGCTGATGCCATCTGAAGCCTCATTCATAGGCATCAGGTACTCTCAGGGGAGTCCAGTCTCCAGCAGGCTCCTGTGCAGCTGTTGCCCAGTTTTATGACCATTACTTGGCCAAAATATGCCCTTACCCTTCTTTTGTCCATCAGTACTTGTTCCCAGGCTTCCCACCACTGTCCTCAGCTCTCTGTCACTCAGCAGGCTCTTCTTCAAAACAATGAATTTCCCCAGCGCTGCCTTGACTAGGAGTCAAGCTTTATTTAACAAGAAAAGCCAACTGTGGAAGGGATCAAATGTTGCTGAGAGTCTTTGACTTCTCCCTGCTCTTTCTGACTCAAAATATCAAAGGCAAAATAAGATTTCCAGCATATCAGAGAGCAGTGCAGGAAGGCACACTGTAAACAAACTAATGAGTTTAGTGCCAGTGAGAATAGCCCGCACTATTACATCTCTCTTCCCAAAATGAGAGAACCCTTCTGATACAATTTACTGACATCATTAGCAGGGCTTCCTGTGCTGCTGCAGAGTCTTCCCCCACCACTGCTTCAGGTTTTAAGCTTACAGGCTTAAAATGTTATTGTTTTAATCTTTACATAGCAAGAACATTTTAGAATCTGGAGCCAGGTTTATCTGCGGGATTGCCTTGAGATGTTCGTATTCACCTAAAGGGATGTAGACTCTGAAATACAACAATGACAAATTAACTTTCACTGCTAGCAGCCATTTCAGGAAAATCAACAGATTCAGTTCCTTTTTGTGTATTTCCATGTTGCACACTGCCTCCTCTACTTCCCCAGGGGAGCTGAGCTGCTCCAGCCATGCTGGGCAAAAACCAAAGTGATCCAGCAGCTTTCAGCTGGGAGTTTTGGAGTGGAAACAAGACTGATCCAGTACAAAATAAAAACCATAGATGTTATAGCTTTGCATCTGGAAATACAAAATATCTGCATTAAATTCCACGGGCATTTGTAATTTTTAAAGGCACAGAGTTACACCTCGTGCAAACCGACTGCTACACAGCGCCCAGTTTGTAATGACAGCTGCAAGACCAGAGAATCAAACAGTATCAGGATGCTTTGGAGTCCATTGTTAAATCTATTTTCTGTGGCAGCACAGGATTTTAATATGCCTGACAGAGTATGTAATGAATATCCAGAGTAATGCATGAGTAATCCAGTTTGCTCTACAAAAAACCTGCACAGTGCCACTGCTATAAAGACCGAAGAAAAAGCTGCTCCAAAACCATTGTGGAATCACCAAATAATTTAGTTTGGAAGAGTTACCAGGATGTCTTCAGTTCCCAGTTCTGCTCAAAGCAGGGCTGGCTTCAAAACCCAGTTAGGTTGCTCAGGGTATTGCCCTGCTGAACTTTGAAGATCTGCAAGGATGAAGAACCCTCTTCAGGCTGTCTCACAAAGAACATTTCCCTCATGTTCATCTGGGATTTCCCTTGGAACTTGTACCTGTTGTGTCTCAAACTTTGTTGCACACCTCCAAGAGCCTACTCCATCTTCTCTATAACCCCTCAAGGTATCAGTGATGCTGTAGGACTGCACGTTGCTTGTGTTGCTTCCTAAGTTGCAAGAGGACCTGTTGGTTTTGCTGCTTTAACTTTGGAATAGCCGAACTCATTACAGAGGAACTTTTCAGATTAATCATCTTACATCTTCTTTTACCATGATGGAGGAATCCCAAAACGTAATACCAAACAAAAAATGAGGACTTTCCCCTCCAGAAACCACATAGGCTTTCTGGTTCCCTTAATACAGAAAGATTATCTCTGCAGATTTATTTCTCCACTTCTGGGATTTCCCACTGCAGCCTTACCTCTGGACCTGGCCCTGGAACAGCCTGCCTTGCTGCTGGCTGGGGATGAGGCCTTTGGATGCCTAAACCCTGCACGGGGCTGTCATCTTCTTCCTGCCGCCACAAAGTGTACACTTACTGCACACTCACCTTCCCCACATTTGCATCTGTATTTAACTTACTAGCAGCTGACTTGGATTGAGCAGTTTCCTTCCAGACAAGCTTGTCAAACCTTATTTGTATGCCTCTCTTGCCCTTCTTTAGAGCCTCTACCTTTTGCTTTCCTGAATCATAATTAAACACCTGCCCTACAGGACCCTAGGAGGAATTTCCAGGTCCAAGAAAAGCCATGGCTGCACTTCAGCTCTTGCTAGTGCAGGACTTGTCCATACACATCCACCCTTGTCTGTCCAAACACTGGTTTCCATTGAGTTGACCAGCTCTCTCCTTTGTTCATGCAGAAGCTGTGAAATGTACTGGCAGGTGAACCATACATCCAGAGGTGCTGGCTAGATGACAGGGAATGCACCATCCCTTGGGGACTGAGGAGACCATCCTCAGTGGTTTCCAGGGCTAGCAGCAGATCAGTGCTAGGTCTTGATTAAGAGACCCAACAGTACAGTGTTTAATGATGACCTGGAACAGTGTGTACAGTCTTTAGAGATAAGAATTAAAGAGGATATAAAACACAGCAGGAAGACAAATGCCGCCAAGGCACTATGAATCACTTGGTAGGCTGAGTTTGTTGCAGAAGTCTGAATTTTAGTACAATGAAATGCAGATCCACACATCTAGGAACAAAGGCATATATACACAAATTGGAGCTGCTGTACAGGCCCTGGGTTAGAAAAGAGTGGTGAGATCAGGTGGAACCTTCTGAACCTAAAGTCCCTAAAGAGAGGAACAACAAACAGCAGCACACACTGGCTTCATATTCACATGGAACCATGTGATTTTATTAAGAGTACCAGTGTGCTCAGTGTCCAGTTCCAGGGTCACACACAATGAAAACATGGAAAGAATACAAAAATGAGGTACAAACGTTACTGAAACTCTGAAAAAAACCTCCAGTAACTTTGTTTTATAATGAAAGGTTTAATGAAAAGCACTTTGAATAGTTACTTGACACGAGTCTGGAAGTACCCAGCAGAAGAGAACGTATTTGAGACTAGAGAGCTCTTTAATCTGGCAATCAAAGGTGTAACAAGATCTGGTGGCTGGAAACTGAAATTAGACAAATTCAACCTGAAAAGAAGACACGTTCCAACAGTGAAGGGAATTGGCCATTAAACAACATACAGAGGAGATGGCTCATTCCTCCTCACTAGGAGTTTTTTTTACTTGACTTTGGATGTCTTTCTAAAAGAGCTGCCCTAACTCATCGAGAAATCATAGGTTTGAAACAGATATCACTTGGTAAAACTATTTGGCCTTGGTGAGGAAGGAAGACAGAGTAGCCTTTCTGGCCTCAGCATCAATAACCCATGACATCTTGTCACAGAGACATTTACTCCTCTTGATCTACATGATTTTAAAAGCCACATGAACATGTCTAGTTGCACTTGAGTTACCTTCAGGTATTTATAGATTATTTCATGCAATAGCTCTACATCGAGTTTTTCTTTGATTCCATGCATGTCTGTGTGATCTGGACAGTTGTCCTGCATCTCACAGCTCATGAGTTATCCTTCACCTTCTAGAAGGACTATTGAGTGCTCTTTGGGGAGCAGCAGCAAGATAGAGATGATCATGCTGGCCCTGCAGCATGATGGAGAATTTGCATCCTGCTTTGGCTGATTTGGGGTGCAAAGTCAGTTCTGGAAGGAGGCTGAGGCACTCCCAAGGCAGGAGTGGGACAAACCCATACCTGCACCAGGCTCAGCAGCTCAGAGACGTGACTCAATCTTGACATGGTAGGAGGCTGCACCCGTGTCCTTGACATGATCTGGAAGACCAGGCACAAGCTTTGCTTACCTTCCTGGTTTCAGCGGTGGTTACGTTTTGATGTGTATAATCCGGTACAGTAAACAATGCAATGAGATGAGACTAAATAAGGGGTAAAAAGAAGAGAACACAAAAGTATTTGCCTAGTCTAATGAGCAGCATATGGATCAGGAGTAAGCTGGACTCCTGAAGGGCAAAGTCAATCTCTTGGGGTGCAACGTGGAGATGGAAAGTGGGAGAAAAGCAAAATTACTACCTCAGGGATGAGGCATGCCATGTCTTTCCAGCTCAGGAGGGTCACCTGTCCTAGTAATGTTTCCTGGGCTACTGCCATGTCTGGTCACCAGAGGATAAGAAATATCCAGCTGCTCTCCAGAAGAAGCCAAGCCCTGATGGTGGAGGTAGCCAGAGGTTCATTTGAACCCACCATACACCCTAGTTGGGCACTTCATCAGCACCCCAATACCTCTACCTCCTTTTCCTCCTTCGCCAGAAGATATTATAAGCACTTCCAGACAGCAGTGCTGGGAACAGAAGTTACTCTCTGAAATGAAGATTGAAGCAATATATGCATGCAAGCAGAAAGCGTGCTTGAAAGAAGAGATCAGGAAACCTGCACTGATGTTGCTCCATTGTTGAAATCTCAGGTTCTATTTTAAAATATATTTAGGAGGTTTGTTTTTTTTTTAATTACGTTGCTTTAAATATCAGAAGCCACAATGCTTTATTTGGGATTTAATGCAACGTTTCATTCTACCCCCAGTCTGTTTTTCCAAGCTTAGTGTCAGAAAGAGACCTGAAGAAAAAAGTAAGACAGGCCGTAGCCAATGGGCTGTGTTTTCTTTTGTCTTGACTTCATAAGCAAACTCAAAATAAAAGCTGACTCCACAAAGCCCTCCCTACAGCTGAAGCTCCTGACACGTGCTGGGCAGGAGCCACGCTTTCAGCAAGGACCCAATCTTTGCATGTACTCCTCATACCTCCCTTGCACAGGTAATCAGAGCCCCAGCAGAAGGCAACCTGCTGCCCACTACTGAAGTGCATAATAAGGTGTATGTTTTATAACAGAGATGGTTTTAATGGGGTTTAGTGGATGTAAGAGTCTCCGCTGTGTCATAAATTCCTGAGACAAGCTTTTGGTGTCACATTGCTTCTTGTTATAATGAAGGGGATTTGAATAGGATGTAATGTAGTTGGGAGCTAAGATATGGCAGCAATTTGTCTGTCACGAGAATCTGCTTTGGTGCTCAGGAAAATGAAAGCTTTTTTAGATATAGATACAGATGGATTGGAAATGGACTTGCTTCTCACACAGGAGGCTCCTTTATCACCAATAATATCAGGACAAATACTGCTTTGCTCTTGGCACTACCTCTAATTGCATTAACATATCAGTTGTGAGTGTAGTGCTCCTAGCCAGAAACTCATCACCAGTAGGGCCTCTGGCATACGAAGAAGGGTGCCAGCTGCTTGTAGGTGTGAATATTGCCATAAATGGGATTTCATAGGCAGACGTAAAATATCTGCTGATGTCTCCTTCAACTGTACATGAAGCAGAATCTTGCTTTGTAGCTCCTTGATGTAGAGCTCTTTGCTCGTCTTCTCTGTGTGGGAGAATGTACCTGGGTGCAGACAGAGGAGATGAGACCAAATTTCAGGGAAATAAAAAAAAGGTTTACCCCTTGGGGGCAACATCTTACATGATTCTCATGAGAGAGTAATTATTTTGCTTTTGTATTGACCTGCTATCCTCATCCTGTGTCTGAACTTGGAATGATGAAGAATATAAAGCACTGGGGACTAAGTCATGGAAAGAACCTAAAAAGACCCTTAAAATAAAGCACGGTACTCCTGCTCTCTCAGCCATGGTATCCCTCTGCCCCTATCTAAAGCACCTGAAAGAGATCTGTGCAAGGAAATGTAGAAAGACCACCCAATACTCCCACCACCCAGGTAGTGGGTGCCTGGTCTTGACTGCTGCAGGGTCTTTTGCAGGACATGTTATATGGGCCGGTTTTATGCAGCAATGCCTATCCAGCATAGGACAACTCTACAGCACAACCCTGCTGCTGTGCTTTCATATGGAGCACATAGTGCTGACAGCGCCATAACCCAGAGAGAGGAGGGCACTCTTCTGTCCCCAGCTGGGGCCACTTGAGGGACACTGCACAGCTGGGGACAGAGCCAAAAGCTGGAGACAGCACTGTGATGAGACGCTTCGTTGTGAACCCATCAGTTCTCCTTTCTCAGAGCCAGGAGCATTCCTTCTGCCCCAAACACTGCAGAGAAATTTTCCACAGTTGTCAAAGAGTGTCATGGCCCCAGGAACACTAATAGGCTTTAATTGCTTAATTGGCCTCCCTGGGCTCCCCACCCACATACCAGTTTAAACTCAGGCCTGAGATCCT
Organism: Upupa epops; assembly: GCA_013397515.1. Lineage (NCBI taxonomy): Eukaryota > Metazoa > Chordata > Aves > Bucerotiformes > Upupidae > Upupa > Upupa epops. Next base: position 496,609 of record VZRI01003033.1, read on the forward strand.
GATCTTGGTTCTGTTGTGGATGTCTTTGTTTATGATCCTGGGTAGCCTTGTACCTTAATCGGCACCTCGTCTCTTCTAGGACCTGCTTATGGCCAGGTCTTTGTCATCATTCTGGTTCCTGAGGATGTGCTAGTCCATGGATGCTGCCACTGGCTTTCCTCTCATTCAGGAGCAGCCCTGTTCTTGCTGCTTTTTCGTGGTGGGGGCCACCTCCAAGACCATCAAGGAAGTTTCTGCTTTGTATGAATGGCATGACCAGGGACTAGCAAGCATCTTCTGCAGTCTTCAGGAAAAAGGCAGGATACATGCCAGAGGGATAGTGAACCAGTGGAAGCAAGCAAGATTTAGTTATGCAGGGTTGATATCTGCCAGAAAAACCCTCAACAACCAAAAAAACCCAACGCAAATCTAAACCAAACCACCACAGGTATGGTCTTCTGACTGAGGATCCCCAGGAAAAGCATCACAAACACATAAATATTGTGCCTTTCCAACAGAAGCATCTCATTACCTGGGAAAAGTCCTTCCTGGCCATGCTTGTGACTTGTATTTGCCTCATAGCTTTTCTTGCTTTGAATGTCACTCTGCAGCACAATTGCTGCAAATATGGCTCTGGGTGATTATGATGAGTGAAGGGAACTTCTGGGCTTGTTTTATCACTGAGTCTCAGGGCTTTTTGTAGCTTTCTGTGGGCATTGCTGTAGCCATCAATAGATGTTCAACATCGTGTAGGAAAGACTACCATGCTGTATACAAATGGTTTGTAGATGAGAACCTTGATCTTTCAAGATAGGCTTTTACTGTGTCCTTCAGACAAAGGGCTGAACCTCAAGCTGTATATATATGGAGGACTGAACCCTGGGAGCACAGTCCTGCTAGTGCCTGTTGTGCACATACCAAGCTTGTGGGGATCCTGCCTGTGCCGATCATAGTCCCTGCACATGTCTTTACACACTGCAGTTACCCCACCAGAGAGAGGAAAGTTGGTTTTGCTTTCTGGAATGAAAACAAAGCTTTCCCTAGCACAAACCCTTAATCAATCTGCATTTCTTTTGCTCCTGTCCTCACTGCAGGTTAAATTTGATTGACCTCCTCCAGTTTTTGGAGGTGTAAGAGGGTTACCTTTAGTATTTGGGCTGTGTTCCAGATAGGAGGGGGAAGGACCCAGATCTGTTCTGTTGCTGCCTGTAGGGTTTTTCTTAAGTGTCAGCCACCCAGGGATGTAAATGCTGCATGCATCACGTTATTTGGAATTTTGCTCATCCTCTTTTGATCTCAGATTTGTGTCTTTTTTTCAGAACTCTGGATGTGTTTATGCACCCTACCCCCTTCTTTTCTTTCTTCCTTTCTCCTTATAACTCTAATAATTCCTTTTAGTTTCTAAAGATAGGATAATGTTGTGATAAGGAAGAAGTAATTTTGCAACTTGGCCTAAAAATGGGCATGTTTGGATTCAATCAGTTCTTGGAATGTGGCTTCAGAATTAGACACAAATTTCAAAAGTCCAAATCTGGACTTTTCTTGTGCTGTGCAGAGGGCTAGGTGTCCCTTGAGACCGTTGGTGCCCATCCCACCCCTGCATTGAACACTTGGCACTGGGATTTTGTCTGAAGTCCAGGAGAAATAGGAAGGGTGGAGTGGAGGTCTGATATGCTTATGTTGGCTTTGATGGCTTTAAAGAGTGTCATGGCAACAGCGTTAGCTGGGTAATTAATATTTCACACAGGATTATAGTGCAGGCATAGAAGACAGTGCTTTAAATACACAAAATCACCCCTCTGCCTGAGCTTGCTTTCCCAGCTGGGTGGGAACTGTTATATTTCAGGATCGGTAGAACCATGGGAAAGGTCAGAGGACCTATATCCAGTGCTCCAGCTGACCCTATTTCTGGCACAGGGTTTGGCTTTTAGACACAGCCATCAAGCCCATTGGAAAGGACCTGGGCTATGTGCAGTGGGTTCTGAGCTCCCAGCCAGCAGAAGGGAGGGTGGGAAATCAAAGCAAACGATTTCTGTGGGCTGTGTCCTGCAAACCAGGAGCTGCAGGTGCGGAAGCATTTGCATACGATGGAAGCAAGCCTGTTATGTTTTTTTGTTTCCTTGTTGACAGACTGAAGGTAGATCTGAGTGGGTAGGGGTGGCGGGAAGCTCTGGGGGATAGCAGGATGTGAACATGCTGAAAACCCTTCCAACAATGGTTCATTGCCTCAGTGGTCTGTGTGGGGGTCCTGCTCCATTCTCACAGCAGTCCAAATCCATAAAAAGGGGCATATTCACAAAACCTGCACCTCACAGCAGCATTTTATTCTGCAGACTGTCTGTCTGAGTCAGGCACAAAGTGAAGGACATTACAGGGTGAGGCTGAAGGGGACAATTTTGAAAGGATTGGGGCAAGCAACACACTTTCTTCCACTCCTTCACTCAGTACTGATGGTATTAAGAGCACTGGGGCTGACTTCAGCACTGAACTGTGCTCCTGTAGCAGGTCTCGTGTTCACACTGTACCTTTTGCAATCTGTTTTCTGATCTGGCACCAAAAATGTCCTTGTACCTTTTCCCCCATCTCTGACAACACATCTATGCCATGGCATCAGATGTCCCGCCTGAGTGACCATGAACTCCGTGAAACTAATCCTGTAGAAGTAGAAAGGCATCTTCACTCAGCTCTCACTCAGCCCTGTGATGCTAGACTGGAATAAATGATGAGACACCCCCCAATGGTATGCCAGCACTGAATGTGTCCAAAATGCAATGGGTGTTCAAAGCAGCCCCCCCACCTTCCCTGGAACAAGGCAGGTCTTCCAGGAGGGACCTGAGGTGGCAGGCTGCATAAAAGAGCCAAACTAAATCAACCCTGAGTGACAGTGTAGACTCTGTTGCCCAACAGCCACCTGTCATGTTTTATCGGTCCCTGTTGCTCTTCCTTTCTCCCTGCCAACCCATCCTGACCTCCAGGATGCTTCCTTCAGACAAAGGGATTCAGTTGCTCAGCAGAAAACAGCTGTTTCAATTCCTTTTTAAACTAAGCAGACAGCAGCAGCAAGGATGGAGAAAGAGTTGGATTTTTCTCCCTGGGGTCCAGACAGGGCCTTTAACTGAAGATATAACACACAATACCCATAGTGAAGTGTGAACAAACAAAATGAGCAGCTCTGCTGTTCATTAACTGCAGTGTAGGTGTTGGTTTATAGAGGAAAGTCAACCTCTTATTGCAGTGGGGAGCTGTTAGCTAGAATAGCAGTGGCCTGTTGTAAGTGGAGTGGTGCTACAAGGAGGAATGTTCGCTATTGTAATTGCAACTGCAGTAATGAGGAGCTTGGGAGTGGGGCTGATAAGCAGCTAGATAACAGACTAATGAGCAGGATGGCTATAGTCTGTCAAAGGAGTAGGGAAGATATCTACAGGACCCCCGTGGTATTGTAGGAGAAGGAATTGTGGACCAGGAAACAGCCAAATATAGCATTTATAAGATGTATAGGATGAACAGAGCACTTAATGCTGATAATAATTGGAGCTGGAGGGTGTGCTTAGTGTATGAATAAAGTAATTAACCAATTAAAAATGCACAAGAGACGCATGATAGAAAATGATAACCAACAGGAAAATGATTGATGTCCTGTACAGGGAGCTGGAACATTCAGTGTATGTTATTAGGAGCAATGCCTGGGCTCTTCAGATACCAATACGTGTGGACCCACTGGGTGCTCTTTGATCACTGGTCTACAGTGTTGCACTTGCCACCTGTTGTGCTGCCTCTGTGATAAATTGCCTGGAATTAATTCAACCCCCCCTGTTTGCAAGAAGCAGACTCTGAGAAATGAGTGATATCCACACTGGCCGGCTTTGAAATGACCAAGCCATGTGGCAGAACCCTGGGAGGGCATCTGCTTTCCAGACGGGATGCCTGGAAGGAGAAGTGGACAGCACTGCAAGTCTCCAGACTAGAAGCCCAGGGGATTAATCTGGCGGCACATAATTGAATTATACTTTGCTTTTTTTTCTCAAGACCTGAAGTAAAGTCAGTAAAACAGATTTCACTAACTTGCAATGCCTTATTTTGAATGCAGCAGCACAGGTGATTGGATCCACTTGAATTTGTGTGCTTTGAGCACAGTAACAAACTTGTTTGTGGTACATTCATGATTTTCTTTCTTCTCCAGATCCAACACACTGAGAATGGAGCTGCTGTTACATGGAGGTAAGTCAGAGCTTATCCTGTGGGGTGTAGGACCCTTCACTTGTTGCAAAACTGGGAAAGTGTTAGGAAAGAAGGCAAGTCGTTGTGAGAAGGGAAAGATTTAAGTGTCTGTATTCCACCCTGAAGAATCACATATTATTCTTGCCTCTGCTACAGTGCTCCCAGCTGATAGCTGTGCAGAATCCTGTATGCAAAATATTTCACTGGTGATTTCTAGTGTGTTCCTCTTTTCCTGGCATGCCACATCTGAAGTCAGTGGGAACCTTGTTCTGAATGTACAAAACAACTTTGCTTAAAAAGAAAGAAAAAAAGATACACCAAACCAAAGCCAACAATAAAAAACCCCCTAAACCAAAAAGACAGAGAACAAGTATCTTGGACAGGCTATCTAAAACTAAAGGATCTATTAATCTTCCTAGAATCCTTTGCAAATGAATTCTTGAATGGCTGTAAAGCACTCAGACACCAGAATGATGAGTTTCATAGGAAAGCAGATGAGGACATTAATATTTCTATGTTTGGTGCAGTACTGGGACAGTAGGCAGTAAATAAGTTGGTAACTACATACTGAAATACGAGAAGAAAACGAAACAGGAGGAAGGTGCTCACTCAGGAAGCACCAGTTGAGTGCAGGAGCCTTGTTTGGAGCTGCTGGTTTTGTAACCTCACTGCTGTTTACATATGGGTTTTTCTCCATACTCAAGGTGCTTATTTGCCTGATGGCCAGCAGCCTAGTTCGTCCTATGCTACATCCCTGCCACAGGGCTGGTAGACCAGGGACAAGCCTCATATCCCTGTGAGGCAATGTTGGGAGTAGAAGCTGTGGTCATGGGTGTAAGGTAGCTAAGAATCACCAACTAGTGGATGCTTGGCAGTCTGGAACCACCATCAGCTGCTTTTATCCTTGCAGTTTGCTCTACTGAAAAGTGAGATTTGAGGCAGAGGACATTGGGGCTGTGAGTTCTTGAGAAACCTTGGGCCAGAAAAACTCATGAAACCACTTTCCAGTTGCCAGAAAAAAGAAACTTGAGCTCTACTGATTTCAGCATGCCAATATGGAGAGCCTTCAGCATCTCACCTGGTCTGCTGCAATCCAGCCAATGATTCACCTTTCTAAACAAGAGGTGCTGCCAGAATTATTCTATGTGGAGAAGAAGGAGCTCCTGAAATGAGGACTGAGCAGAGTCTGTCGTGTCATCTCTGCTGCTGCTGAAGTACTGGCATTGGCTGAGGTACCATGCTCACTTTGCACAGAAGCTGTCTCCAGGGGTGTAGGAACAAAGTACATGTGCTACACTGCTTCAGTAAGCCACAGGGGTTTAGCAGGAGTGCTGCTTTCTTTTCTCACATCTCACAGACTGCTTTAAATGTCTTGATACAACAAGCATATCTGATGCTGCAATACTACATAGACGTATCCTTTCTACCAGGTCTTTTACAGGTCTAATCAACGGTAAGGTGCAGTATCTGTTCCTGCCTCAGTGTCTGTCTTGAAGCTCTACCTTGTAGCCCAGGAAAGCAATAGTTTGTATGCAAATAGAGCGAGCTTTCTGCAAAGCCTTATGAAAAAGGACCTGGAAGTGCTGATGGATGACAGGTTGACCATGAGCTAGCAATGTGCCCTTGTGAACAAAAAGACCAGCAGTGTTCTGGAATGCATTAAGACGTGTGTGACCAGCAGGTCTATTGAAGTTATGCTCTCCTGTTACTCTGAGCTGTTGAAGCTGCATCTGGAGTCCTGGGTCCAGTTCTGGTCTCCCTAGTTTAAGGACAGGGAACTACTGGAGACAGTACAGCAGAGGGCTATGAAGATGATAAAACTGGAACATCTCTTTTGAGAAAAGGGTGAAGAATATGTCCCTTTCCAGCTTTGAGAAAAGTAGACTGAGAGGGGATCTGGTGCTGAGCAATATCTAAAGGGTAGAAATTAGGAGGATGGGGCCAGACTCTTCCCAGTGGTGCCCAGCAACAAGACAAGGGGTAATGGGAAACACAGGAAGCTCTATCTGGACATGAGGAGGTACCTCTTTACTTTGAGGGTGGCATAGCCCTGGCACAGGCTACCTAGAGTGTTTGTGGAGAGACTCCAAGCCCATCTGACCACCATCCTGGGCAACCTGCTCTGGGGGCCTCTACTCTAGCAGAGGAACTGGATTGGATGTCCAGAGGTCCTTTCCAGCCTCTATCCTTACACGATTCTGTGAACAGCTGACCTGTCCCCTCTGTGTCTCTATCCACAGGAGAACCAGAAAAGCCATATAATAACCTTTTTTCTTACCCTTTTTACTCTGCTGTTTTGCCTTGCCTGTCATCTTACTGCAGCTCCTTTCATCTCTCTTTTTCTCTTTACCTTCTTTCACCATGGCGGTGGCCAAATTATTGACTCAAGGCTGTTTATCTGGCTGTTTCAACCCCACAAGTCTTCTTACAATATGACTTGAAATGTTGAATCATTTTTATGGGTTTACTTCTAATGGCTTATTAATCAGGTTGCCTCTGCACAGTGGAGCTTGTAGGGTGACCTCAGACTATGGGGAACAGCAAAGGACTCTGATAAAGAACACTCTACCTAGGGGTATGACATACCAGCTAAAGAATGGGATTCTTCTTGCCTGCATGATTAAATGCTGTAAGTACATCTGCTGCTAAAAACACAGTCCCTTACTCTGTCAGTGAATGAGTTTGGTCCCTTGAATAAATGAGCCTAAGCTCTGGACTCGAAATCCGCAGCTTATGAGCATGCTGCAGATATTAGTCACATTGTTTAATGCAATACTGGAAAGCTCTTGGATGCTACAGTGACAAGCACAGTGTGAGCACTTGTACAAACTAGAACAAAAAAGCTTCTTCCTGCAAGCAGTCATGAGCAGGCTTAATGTAATTCGGCTTCTAGCAGAGAGGAAGTCTGCCCGACCCACTCATTTTCTCTCCCTCTCTATTGAATGAGTTTGATATCTGTGTTATTGAGGAAAAGTCAAGTCAAAGAGAAGAGGTTTGTATTTACATCCTGATTCAGAAAATTGCTTGAGAACATACACTTAACTTTAAAGCCATCATTAGAGTGGAACATTTGCACAAGTGCTTTGTTTTAGAGAGACTGAGACCAAGATCCAGAGGAAAAAAATAAGCCTTGGGTGCCTGAAGTGATACAGGGAGAAAGCCTGCAAGTCTAATACAAAAAAGTCTTTCTCAAAACCCTGTTCAAGTTGCCCCAACCTTGTTGATACCTTTACCCACTTGAGGGGATTCTAAAATGCCTCATTTTGCCCTAGCAAAGCCCCAGGTTCCTTATTTTTGCAAGGCTGGGCACTCTGACCTGCTCCAGAGCAGTGCTGGGCTCGTCTAGGCTGCAGGGCATCCTGAGTCTGCTTGAGGGCCTGCCCAGGGCATCACTGGCCTCATAAATTGTTTCCTTGATCATGAAGGGGACAGATAGGTGTCATGTCTGGAGGAGAGTGAGGTGTGCTGCTAGGGGAGTAGGATCCTCCTTGGCATTCCTGCTAGTTAGTGCAGAGCAAGGTCAGAGGGACAGTGCTCTGGGGCATCCACCACAGTTATGGGCTATGGCTTCACAATGAGTCATGTTGTACGATTATATGAGATCATGCAATTGCACTGTTAATGTTGAGAATGACCATAAATGTTCTGGCAAGGGATAATGAGGTCTGAAATTCTTGGAAGAGTTTTGTGGGCACCCTGGGGTGAGGTGTGCCTTCTGCTTATACTATCTCTGTGCACAGGCTTCCCCTGACTTGGGGTCAGCTCTGGTGTGGCAAGACAGGCATGTTTGGCACATCCTTATGTTCAAAGACTGTTGGATAGCTGAAGGTGAGCCTTTCCACTTAAACCAACCAACACCCATACTTCTGTTCCATTTTCTGACCCTTGCCTGCTGCCTTCAGTGGGGTCAGACCAAACATGGGGCATATGAAGGGACCCTTGCAGAGGTGCATCTTGTTTTGCACGTTCTGAGGTACCTCCCTGGTGCTGCAGAGCACACAGCCCTGCTGCCCTTGCTCTTCTGCTGCCTTTTGTGAGGGGGTACCAAATCCTGTGCATCTCACACTGAAGCTGAATCTCACCCCTACACGGACAGTGTCCAAGCAGTTCCCACGGGGGGCAGCTCCATGTGGAGGAACAGATTACAAACTCTCCATTGTGGAGATATGTCAATATTTGCATTCTCTAAGTTAAGTTGTTCTTTTTGTGACTTTCTCCCGTAAGTGCCTGTTATACTGTTTTGAAAAGACACGGACCTAAGAGCAACACAAGCAGGAACTGACAGAATTAATAAAAGAGAGGCTGGGACTTATGAAAATAAGATGATATTAACAAGATAATTATCTCTCATCAAATTAGTCCAGAGGGAGCCGAGCCAAGCTCCACTCAGTAGCCTGGAAGGAAAGGAACTGGCAGGGGAAGCTATTTGTATAACAACAATAGAAACACTCTGCCCTTCTCTAGGAAAGGGCTGGGAGCATCGAGACACCACTGTGATAAGCACTTTATAAATGCAGATAGAGGGAACCTTTTGTCTGAGCAGCTCAAAGCAGTTTCCACTGAAGAAGCGTAGCTCTGCAGCCTGCTGTGGGAGGCTGAGACCTGGGGAAGGACCTCAGCTCCCAAAGAATGCAGCAGCACGAAGGCTTTGCCAGTCAGCAGTGCAGCCCATTCACCCTCTCCCATTTTTTTCCCCATGTTATTGTTTCCCTTCATCCACCCTCACCCACTTTTCCTTCTGCTATTGTTTGTCTCATCTCCTTCCTTGTATTCTTTTCCTCTGCTCGGCAAAGCTTACAGAATTTGTTTCCATCTTGTGCCTGTCTGGATTTATCCTGGATTTAGCCTGGCGGAAGACCTCACATAGCCCTAATATCTTTTTCTTGTGGTGGTTTTTAACTTCCCCTTTTAACAAAGTGATTCGGTTGAAAAACCAATGCTAACACACTCCATCTGATTACAGTGGGGACAAGCGTGATGTGGGTGATGCTGGGGAAATATTTCCCAGTAAATTCAGCAGCAAGAGCATGTCCTGCTGCACCGGCTCTCTGCCCTGAGCTGCCTCCCTGGCAGCACTGCAAGCCTCAGCCTGGAATGGCCAGGGAGGACTCTCAAGTAGATGGTTCAGAGCGTTTTGTATTCCTGCAACTGAATTATTTCCCAGTGTTGGACCCTAAATCCAGTCCTCTCCTGGGGGGAAAATCCTGCACAGTGCATCCTTCTCCCACCATCAGTCAGGCTCTGTGAGAGATCATAAAACATGAGTTTCCCTGGGCTTTCTCAGGCTTTCAAAATCGAGGCATGTGTTTGTAATTACACTGCTGTGCTACTTTTTTTTTAGGCACTTTCAGTAACTTCATTTTCATTCTTTGCTGCTGTTTATGTGACAGCCGTTTCCCTCTGAACGTGAAGCACCTCAAGGCTTTCGGTGTGCTCCGTTTCATAACCTGCCTCAAAGCAACTGACTTTTTCTGTTCCCCTAGATGGCAACTTAAGACAAGTATTTATCCATCGGAGAGCTGCGTGTCTCAGGGAACACTGACTGGGCAGAAAGGCGTGGGAGTTGGAGCAGATGATGGACTGAATTTTGATTAACGCAGCATGATGCCGTTGCGAACCAGGCAAATGCCAGGCTGGACCAAATTGTGGGTGAAGCCTTCTGCAAAGGATTTCTCATCACTTCCCTCTCAAATGGGAAGGTTAAGGCTCTGCCTGTTTTGCTTTGCTAGAAATGTCATGGAACCACAAACCCAATTAGAGTCTTTTCTGTGCCTAAACAGGGACTGGGAAATGCTTGAGATCTAGATCTGGGCTGTGCTCCTGCTTGGCATTTCTGAGAGGTGCCCAGGCACCCTAGTCTTAGCTTCTGCAGGTAATGGGAAGGGTTTTGACCAGAATTTGAGATTTTCCACTTTGGGAGGTAGAGCTCAGAGCCCGATGACATATCCCACCGGGGTTCCTAGCTGCATCTCTGCTGGCTAAACCTCCTCTTGCACTATTCACTATTTCTTTCCCCTCCTGCTTGTCCCTGTTCTGCTGATGCCTGCCCTTCCCTGAGCTGGTGAGCAACCCTCACAGGAGTGCATGGGTGAGTTGCAGGGCTCCACCTTTGGAGTAGATACCCCAAAAGGTCTTGGAGAATAGGGTATAGACAGTTTTTCTAGATAGATGCTGGATTTCTACAGCAGTGGTCTCAAGGCTGCAGGCTCTAGTTATGAGCATAAAATGGTGATGTTTGTATACGTCCTCACAGGAGAGCCAGAAGTCAGAGGAAGCGGCATCCTTGCTGAACAGCAGGACAGGGTGTCAGACACTGAGCTGCCACCTCCGTGGGGATGCACTGGCATTGTGGTGGGGACAATGCTATAGTGCTGCCCTGTCAGATATTATACAGATGCAGAAAGGCAGTCACCTTAAGATCTTGCTTCTCAGGGGTCCAACACTTGCCATATTTGCTTAGAAAAGCCACCTTGGTGTGCTGGGTTGTGGTTTTGCCACCAGCTATCGTGACCAAATCTGCTGGTGCTGGATGGCTACTCCTGTGCTTGCCCTGGCTGGGCAAGTAGCATGCTTTGCTGCAGAGTGCTGGTCCCAGGAAATAAATATATGTTGTGGAGCAAATGAATGAGTAAATGAGGGAATGAAGACTTTTGGCTTCTTCTGCCTGTAGAGAAAGCCATGCTCTCCCCATGTGCCAGGCTGCTGAGGTCTGCCAAGTGCAAAGCCATCTGAAAAAAAAAAACACGGAAAACGACTCAGTGAGCTAGAAAATGCCTGGACTGTTGTGTGAAATTCCTCTGCACCAGCCCTGTCACTCCTCCTCAGCCTTGCACCCAGTTCTGCCTTTGATGGGAATCTCTTGTATTAATTAAAGGTGACAGGGTGCTGGGAAAACAATAGGGTGGGCCTCTTGGAGTCACACCCCAACCACCTCTCTGGTCTTGGCTGCCCCTTTGCTCTGTTTGCTGGCAAGCTGCCAGATACTTGCCACTGAGATCACAGAAGGGGCAAGAGGCAAAATGTTTGGTGCCACTTCCAATTAGTAAATTATTTTATCTTGTGGTTCCTAGCTCTAGATCTGTTATGGCGGCTGTAAAACGCCTCCCTCAGTGGACTAGATGGATGCACAGGATATTTTTTTAATTTGATGGAGGCAAAAGAAAATCCTGTTCCTAATCCAAAATGTTCTCCTGTCCGTTCCCTGCATGGTCTCTAGCCCCCAGCTCTTCTGGAGTGCAGGCAGCAGAGAGCACTGGGAAACCTGCCTGCAGAGGCACGGTTTCAGTGTTAGTGGTACAGTGTGGGTAATGATCCCCTGCAATAATCACTGCCTGCTGGCTCCCCATGGAAAGATGCAACCTGACATGAGGAGCTGGGGGACACCCCCCCCCTCAGAGCTGGGAGATGCTTCCTGGCTCTCTCCTGGGGGAGCAGTCACCTGTCAGGGTGAGTGTGTTGTGCATGTCCTGATGGGACATGAGGCTTAGCCCTGTGGCATTATTGGCTTGTACCTACCTCCTCTTCAGACCTCTGGGCAGCACTGATCCTAAGCCTTGGAAGAAGAGAGCAGGAGTCAACTAATTGCAAAGACTAAAGGGGTTGTTGGCAGGCAGAGGCTTTGATGTGCATAGATGTGGACTGAAAGCCGAGATGGATGTTGTACCACTAGACAGGGAGAAAGGCCAGACCCAGCTTTTGAGCTGCAGCTTGCCTGAGGGTCTTCAGGTAGGTTTGATCTCCTTCTTCTCTTCCCTCACTAACCCCCACTTGCCTGCACATCACTTTTCTGCTCTTGCAATCTACTCTGGTGTCTTGGACCTACAAATGCCCCACTCCACCGCAAAATACGTATTTCAAGCCAACAGGACCACCAGTGCTCAAGTACTGTGCACTGTGCTCAGGTCCAGGAATGCTAAATGCCTGCCTTAGTGCAAACCTCAACTTGCCAGAGCAGCTGAGTGAGGATTGAGAGTACTGCTTGCTTTATGAAGAAAGTAAATTGCTGAAGCACATCACAGAGACATGGCACCTTGGAGAGACTGATGAGATTCTGCCACAAGCCCAGAGTCAAGAGTGCTTATGGGCATTGTACAAGAGGAACCAGGTTCCCTGGTACGGAGGCAACACTGCTCAAAACCTTAAACACATTTAAATGAGTAGTGAAGATAAAAGAATACAGATAAGAGATAAGAACTCATATATGACAGTAACCCAATCTTCATAGCTGCAGTAGAAGAGCTGGAAAATAGCCATATTCCAACACTAGGAGCATTATCTTGAAAAACAAGAAGTAGTTAACCTATCAGGAGATAACTCACTTCTGCCTCAGTTTAGACCATCCTTGCAAAAGAAGCTTGGGTCACCTGCAAATGACATCTGCACACAAAAGGAAGCTGGGTGTATTACAAGTGCCATGGTGCTGTCTTTGATTACTAGCATAAGGTGGTCTTAATCTGTATGAAGCAAGGTGGTATTATTAGCACAAACTGTTTAACACTAAAGAAAGCAAACATTCATCTTTTGATAATCTGCAGGCAAACCAGCCTCCTTTAACACGGTCTAATTTTGCTTTACTGAGTCTTATCACCACCAGTGTTTGTTGCTCATCTTCTTCCTCTTTAACAAGACTAAAGACAAGACAGGTCTACATTCCCATTGGATAGAGTGTTTTCCTGAGTTAATAGCTCTGCTGATCAAAGATATTCCTAGCATTGTTTTCTGCTAAGATGCCACACCTTGAATGATTTAGGGTTAGAGCAGGTCCTATCTATACCTCCATCTCTTGTTAGGAAGGCAGCTTGTGGGAATAGGAGAATGTCAGTATGCACAAGGGCTTGCCCTGTCTCTTGACTTTGACACAGGCTGGTGCCAGAAAGTGCTGAGGAAGGATTTGTCAACAGGGTAAGCCAACAGTCATGGCTTCACTGATTATACCCTCCAGCAGCGACAAGTGAGCTTCTGTTTAAAGGCTTCCTGAGCCAAAGATTGCATCTGTTTCTTGGTTTTCAACTCCCCAATGGATCCGTGTGCTGTTAATTTATGTAACTGCTTTCTGTGCTCACCTATGCAGGACCACAAGGTCCAGTAATCCCAATGTCACATGTCACTCGTATTCTGGGACCTGTGGAAAAGGCTTTCTGCATGTGTTGGTTGTGCTACCCCATAATTTCATTTGATATCCCTAGTTCTTCCTCAATATTTACCAGATAAAACCCATTCCCAAGTCATTTATGTCCTCAGTTTTACAAACATCTCATTTTCCCAATGTCTTCCCAGCAAAAGTTGTTTCATATCCCATATTGCTGCCATCTTTTTCCTTTGTTTTGCTTCTGCTGCTGACAACTGCTCTGTAGATCAGATCACCAGGGCTGCAAGCACTCCTTGGGATGCGCGTGATCCACAGATTTACTTTAGGGCAGAGGAAAGTTTTTTTAATCACCCAGACCCAGGAATACAACCTTGGATCAACCTCTGCTGCTGCCAAACCTGCTCCACTGTTCTTTTGAGGCCAAATAATAAGGAACACTACGACCTGCTGTTAGTCATTTCTTCTCCATCCAACAGGGGAAGCCAGGAGAGTGTTTTGGAGGGTCCTGTATCTAACCGTGGCCCATCCCATCAGGAACAATACAAAACAGCAAGATGAAAAGCATCCCAGCATATAAGGAAGCAAAGCACAATCCTGCCAGTGCGTGCAGTCATTGTGCTCCACTGTGTCCTAATGTTTAGCTTTGAAATGCTAATGTTCTTTTAAAGTAGGTAATTTTCATGTAACTTCTATCTACAGGACTCAAAGAAGATGTTTATTACAATCCTCCCTGTCCTGGGGCACAGGCAATGAATTACAGAGGCTTTCCCTGACCAAACTCCCTCCTGCCTCTTCTACATTAAAGCTATTCCCAGCCTCAGTGGCAGCAGAGATGGATGAGGTTTGTGCTGTGTATCACCAGGTGTCCCGTCAGGTGCTGCTCTCCTGCATTGTCCTTGCTCCACAGGATCCTCCATTGTACTGCAAATCCCTCCAACTTCTCTGTACCACTGGGTGCTGCAGGGGGAAGAGCTCAGCCTGTCCTGCCCTGGGCACCTTGGTAGTTGCCCTTACTCTTCCTTGCTCTTCGGGCTGGCATCCTGGCATGATGCCCTTCCACTAGATGCTGCAGCTCATGGCCGAGGGGTACTCCAACATGTCAGGGTGCTGGCTAGAGGCCTGACAGAAAAGTTGTTGAACCAGCCAAAAGCTGGGTTTTGGGAGGAGTGGGAGCCTGGCCTGACCTGCAGTCCAGAGATTTGTTGGGCTGTGTCTCCTGCAGACTCAGGGAACTGTCATGCCATTGTTGTTTCTTCGTGCTGCATCCCAACAGTAGGATTTGAGTACAGCTTGTGAAAGCTGATGGCTGTGTCACAGTCCTCCCTGTTGGCTGGTGTGAGCTGCCTGGTTTCTGCCTCATGGATGGTCTGCACATAGCTCCATCCACGTGTGAGGCAAACGACGTCGATCAGAGCATCCCCAGAGCACGTTGCACAAACCCAGGTAATATCTTTAATCAGTGTCTTAAAAGCCAGCTCTGGGTGTGTGGCACGCACTAGCCTCATCTGAATATTGCTTTTCCTGGGGACACTGTGCCAGGAGTAGGTCAGAGCCAGGCCTGTGAGTATCATGGATGATGTTTGTCCTTAAGCATCTGGAGTCAACCTGTCTAGTAGGTGCTCATCAGGGCACTTAGTCACCCACTGAGCCCTAGAGAAAAAGCTTTGGTGATTGGGTGGAGCACAGCTCTGGCAAGCTTGGCTGGCTGGGGAAGCACCAGCAAGGCTTGGGACATGCAAAGAGCCAGCCGCAGGCTCTCCAGCAGCATGGGGGATCAAAAAGAAGGAAAATGAGATTTGTAAAGCTGGTGCTCTGCAAGGACCCTGCTTTGAAGGGCCACTCCCAAACCTAAAGCTGGTCAGCAGCCTCCGGAGTGAGCACCAAGGTTGAGTTGAAGGCAAATACTGATGTGCTTTTAATTGGGGCCAAGGTTTGCACGCGTAGTCCAGCCACTCATGGAGAATCCCATGGTTATTCCCACCTCAGGCCTTGTGGGGCTTTGAGGGGCAGAGCAGGATGAGGTCTATGCTCCTTGTCCTGGATCAGACTCCATCCTTGCCCTGTGTTGCTGGCAGCATGAGGAGAGCTTTCTAGATGACTTGGCATGCTGTCCCGTTAATAATAGAGAGTGGGGCTGCCTGGATTCTGTGTTCTGGTGTGAATTATGCTCACAAAATACAATTTGCTTTGCTAATGGTTTTTTGCCGTTTTGGTGCTGGGGAACTTTTCAGAAATCATTACCATGGGCTCGGCTCTTTATATTTTTCTCTCTCTTCTCAGGCAATTTGTCAGAAGGGATTTTTTGACAATTTCACTGAACCATGCTTGAGAGCAGGTTAACCCCTCAAGAGCTTAGCACATTTTCCTCTCCTTTCCTTTGGCTCAGACTAGTTTGTTACTGCCATCTCTCTTAGGGGCAGTGGAGATCTGGATGGGTAGGTGAATAGGTCTCTGCATTGAATATCCCCTGCACATCCAAATTCTCAGTTCTTGAGATAATGAGAGTCTCTCTGTTCACAGAAACACCTAAGCAACAAGATAATTGCAGTGATATTGTTAGGAATATCTCCAAAGGCACTGAACCCTGGAGCATTCCTGATGTAGCTATGTGTTACCCCCAGGCAGGGACTGGGCTACTGAGCACCAGTTGCCCCCCCCTTTCTTTGAGATGTTGACCAATGAAGATGCAGAGCTCCCATATCTGAAAGGGGCACACAACTGCCCCTTCAGACAGCTAGAGAAGGTCCTTTTACAGGGTCCAGTACCAATAGGATCAGGGGTTGTGGCTTTAAACTGAAAGAAGGCAGATTTGGATTAGATGTAAGAAAATCTTCACTGTGAGGGTGGTGATACATAGGGACAGGGTGCCCAAGGAGATTGTGTATGCTACAGACCACACATGTGCGCATGTGTCTCTTCACAGAAGCATTTTAGGGATGTGGGAATGCCAAAGAGGAATGGATGTTCAGACAGCTGGAATGGAAAATGTCCAAATAACTTTTTCTAGTGTCTGGATGACTCCCATTGCAGAGAATGAGACTTGGGAACCTCACTCAGCCTCGGTCCTACAGTCTCAGACACTTTCAAGGGCTTTGCTGCTCAGTGCAGAAGGCTGTTCACCTTGTGAACATACAGATCAATCCACAATGATGGGGAAGAGGTACTCAGTGAGGAAAAGGGCTGCTGCCAAGTATTCTGGAGCCCAACTGGTCCATCTGTGGGATTTTGTATTTGCTCTTTGAAAAGCCCACTGCAGAGCAGCTGGGAATGCTGGCACCCTGATGCCATGGGTGATTCTCCACCATGGAGGAGAGTGAGGATTTCACCTTTATTACTTTGCCTATCATTAAGTGGGCTGTCTCAGCAAGCTGTTCTGGCACCCACTGCACCATGCTGGGGATGCTCTTGCAGTGCTGGGGCTCCTTCTGGGGCTCCTGCAGCCACGCTGCTGTCATTTTCGAAGAGCTTGGTTTGTGCCACAAATGCTTCTTATTTATTGAGTGTTACAGGGAAAAGTGTCAGAAATCTTCTTCAGACCCTGCCCTGCATCTGCAGGGCCTATGCTCAAACATATATTCCCTTTGAGCACACACGGACACTAAAGCTTATATAGCCTGCCAAATTTATTTGCATCCATACTATCATTGTCACATTTTTGCAAGGTACATAGCAGGGCTTGTCCAGGTTTTGAATAACAAGAAAATATCCCCAGGAGGATCATGGAGTGGACTGTGGTCTGCAGTGAGGAGACATCCAGCCTCAGAGCTGCCAGATCTTTGGCTGTGTTATTTTTAGGCAAGGACACACCTTACTTGAGCAGGGCTATTAGCCACAGCGTGGTGGCCAAAGGTCAGGTTGGCCTCTCACTGCCTGACATTTACCTGTCATGCTAGCTGGGTGTAACATTGCTTTTGCTCCCTAAGGCTGCTGCAGGGCTTCTGGACATAGTTGCCATGCCCTGTCCCACTGCTCCCATGCCAGTCTACTAAGGGCTCATGCAAGATGAAAGCAATCTTTTGTTTTCTCTCAATATTCAGATTATTTCTGTCGCCTAATAAGCCTATTTTCAAATAAGAAACAAATGAGGTTAGTTCAGGTATTGATTGCTGGAGTTTTCCTGTGGAGCAATGTTTATCATCTCCAGTGGGTGCTGCCAGGCACAGGGTCTATTAATTGTTTCAGTGATTTCTGCACTGTTGGGTGCTGGACTGAGATGTGCTGGGGTGTGTGTGTTCAGCCACGGGGTCTGCTGCAAGGTGAAGCACTGATGTTTGTCCTTGCAGGTCCTTGAAACCCTGTGTCCTGCATGGCTCCTCATGTGTAATTGCTAATGGATCTACCT
Organism: Upupa epops; assembly: GCA_013397515.1. Classification (NCBI taxonomy): domain Eukaryota; kingdom Metazoa; phylum Chordata; class Aves; order Bucerotiformes; family Upupidae; genus Upupa; species Upupa epops. Next base: position 514,236 of record VZRI01003033.1, read on the forward strand.
CAGCCACCATCTCCATGGTGGGTTAATTGCCTGGATATCTGCTGAGCTGAATATACTCCACTTACCTGAAGATGATACATATTTATTTTACGATATCCTTTCCCTATTACCTATTAGTGTATCAAGTGTCCTTCTCATTTATGTACTCCATAATCTCAATATTGTTGGAGATTCAGCCCTTGAAAGTCCCTCTAGGACCTCAGGAGCTGTGCAAAGCCAGGCATATCTAAGGAAGCGCCTGCTGGACTGCAGTGTGATGTGAAGGTACCTGATAAAATGTCAGATAATGCTGCTGTCACTATCACAGCATCTGCAGCTCTCTCAGCTACCTCTGTCCTGCAGTACATCTCACCTCTTTCCCATTAAAAAATAATCAGTTACCCTCTTGGCAATCACAGCTACATTTATGAACACCTGTCCACGCTACACCAATTCCAATTTGTAACCCTATCAGAGCAGGATTTCTGATACCGCTAAGGAAGGACGTGAAGCTGGGCAGTTAAATGAGCTGGGAGGCCTATCACTTTGTGAAAGCATCTAAATATCTGGAATGTCACTTTGCGAAAGCATCACTTTCTGAAGTGAACTGAATCTCTGTGATGTCAGTACTTGAAGGACAAATTCTGTGTTTCTTATGTATGAACTCTACTTAGAGGTGGTTGGTGCTTATTTTTCATCGTTTGCAGCCTGTGTGATCCCACCATTGAAATGCCAACGGCCTTGTGCAGTTCATGAGTCCTGATGGGCTGAGCTGTCCTAAATGGCCTTGGGGAGGGTGGCCCAGCAAGGTTAGCATCAATTAGGGTGCTTCTTTTTGAGAGAATTACGCAAACCAACCAATCAACCAATGCAAAGGTTGCAAATGCACAATTAAAGACCAACTGTCTCTTCAAAATCCTAAGTGAAATATGCTGGATTGAATCCTTGGAAAATCGCCTGAGGTGAAGGAATTTAGGGCAGCACTAGATTTCCTGTGCAGCTCATAACATCAAAAATATTAATTTAAAAATTATTATTTTTTTAACTTGAAAAGGCAACAAATTTTAAATGTGCTAGATGTTTAAATTAAGCTGAAGAGTTGTGAAGATCTACCTCTGCCCTTTCTGGAGCCAGACCATTACAGTGGTCTGAAACCCATAACTAAACACTCAGAAAAGAAGAGGGGGAAGACTGGGACCAAGACATCCATACTTATGGTGAGTATTCCTTTGCCCTTTCTGCCCTGGAGGACACGAAGCACCACAACATGCTTCAGGCTGCCTTCAAACTAAAAGCAATCTTCCAACCCATTTTCACATCCTTTTGAGTCAGTCCACCTCTCAGTGATGCTGCCACAGCACAAGTGTCGTGGGTGGAAGAGAAGGACACGAAGCTTCTGCTTTTTTGTTCCTGCAAAACGCAGATCCCATTTTTCACACTGAAAAGACATACTTTACAAATTCATCTTTGGTCTGCAGAACAGTTTCCACAGCAAAGCTGAGGTGGTGATTATATCCTTGGAAACGAAACTGTACATATTGCTTAGCCTGTAAGGTTTGGGATATAGGGCCAAGAGATGCTCTGTGTATGCAGTTCCTATTCAACAGGCTGTCTAGCTACTGACGGCACCTCCACCTGCCTCCTTGGATTCCAAATTATTCATTCCTAGCTGTCTTCTCAATCACTACGTTTGTCTCTTATGTTACTTAACTTTGACCTCCAAGAATGTGTGTCTGGACACCCCTTACCACTTCTTCTTTAAATCTGTTGTTCCTTGGTGCCTGGTTGTCCAGCCTGCTCCAACTACTTAGCTCCAGGTCTTCATTAATTTGCACGTCACCCAAGTGAGCATGTGAAAGAGGGACACTTTCCGTCTTCCTCTCAACAGCCTTTTTCTCTTCACCTGCTAGAAGGCCTTCAGCCCCAGCTCCTCAAGGCAGCTGTGAGCACCAGCCCACTGCCCTCTGCCAGGCAGCTGCTTCCATCCATGCTGACCCTCTGCGCACAAGCTGCTGACTTGCACAGTCAGACATTTGTCACTTAACATCTTGATTACTGTCACTTCTCTGATCTTGAGAGTTGCTCCTAGCCATGTCCCACTCCATTTGGTTTCTATTCCATGCTTCATGACCTCCACATGCAGAGATAATCACATTGGTGAGCACAGGGATAGCCCTATGGACTCAGAGCAGAGGCAAGCAGCCAGAAGTGCGTGATTGAAAATGGGAGAAGTTGGGGTGATCCCTCCTCCAGCCATCTCTGCCCATCTGTCCCAGGTTTACCAAACCATCTTGGATAGCTGTGGGTGGAGCTGCTCTGGTGAGTTTCTGAACGCATTGAATGGCAATGCGTTTCTTGGTGTGACAACGTACCACAGGCGACAGTAGCTCCTTTTGTTTGTCTTCAGTGAGTTGCAGGATAATTTTATTTTGTTCGTACATAATGAGAAGTCATGAATAATCACTCAGTAATCACTTTCTCTGTGCTAGTCACGGTTTTACAAAACTCTAATCACATCTCTCTTTAGTAATCTCTTTTCAAGGCCAGAGCTCTTATTTATTCTCCTTCAAGTAAATATCTATTATTCCAGCTGGGAATGATGTCTCCCTTGTCCATTCACTCCCTGGTCCTTCCACAAGGAGCAAGACCCTTAGCATGCATCTGCCCACAGCTTTTATCCCCTTTCATGCCACACTTGACACCACAAGCCACCCTGGAGATGTTGTAGGTCAAGCTTGGCTCTGCTCTGGGTTGAACTCCTCCGTTCTCTTGTTGGGAAAGTCAGTGCAGAGCCCAAGATGTTCACCTATGGCTCGTGTCCAGCTGCCAGGATGAATCTCTACCCAGGCAGAGGGACAGAGCTTGATTCCAGAAACCACATCTCAGGAGGACCATGGGGGTAGAGCAAGGCATGTTGTGTTCTCATGCACCATCAGTCACTGCCAGTTCCCATAGCCAGACAAGAAGACACAAGAGGGCATCTCTATAGTCATCCTGGGGTCTCCAAACACAGCAGGAGAGTTGCTTGTGGTCCAACTACACAGGATATTGCTGAAGCAGGTGTGAAGAAGGGGAGGAGGACCAGCAGCCTGAAAGGACCACGGCATGAAAACATCCCTTAAGTGGTTATAAAAGAGCATCTGCTCCACTGAAAGGGAGCACTGTTACCTCCCCTCAGGGGAATTTTATTTGCCTCTCCTTTGGAGCAGATGTTTACCCTGGTGACATTCCCCTGTGAAGGGACGGCACCACAGGGATGGAACTGGGGCACGCAGACAGTCCAGGCTCACAAGAGCAAGTCTGTGTGCGAAAAGCACCGCAGTAATTGCAACTTTCACACCAAGGAAAATTTGCTGGGAATATTCAAAGTGCCTCCTGTTACACTGCCTGGTCCATGGGGTTTTCCAAAGAAACTTCCTGGGCCTCAGAGAGAATCACAGAGTCATCAAACCACAGAATCATTTGGGTTGTAAGGGACATCGAAGATTACCTAGTTTCAACCCCCTGCAATGGGCAGTGGCACCTCTCACCAGACCAGGTTGCCCAGAGCCCCATCCAACCTGTCCTTGAATGTTTCCAGGGATGGAACATGCATGACTTGCCTAGGCAACCTGTTCCAGTGCCTCAGCACCCTCAGAGTATGGATTTTTTTCCTAAGATCCAGTCTAAATCTACCTCCTTTTAACTTTAAACCATCCCTCCTGTACTATCACTAGAGTCCCTCATAAAAAATCCCTCTCCAGGTTTCCTACAGCCCCTTCAGGGACTGGAAGGTCACTATAAGGTCCTCCCAGAGCCTTCTCCAGGCTCAACAGCCCCAGTTGTGACGTGCTCCAGCTCTCTGACCATCCCTGTGGCACTTTTCTGGACTTGTTCCAACAGTTCAATGTTCTTCTTGTACTGGGGGCTACAAAACTGGGTGCAGTCCTCCAGGTGATAACTCACAACAGCAGAGTAGAGGGGGAGAATCACCTCCCTTGGCCTCTGGGGCCACTTTTGATGAAACCCAAGGTATGGTTGGATGCACTGACACATTCTTGGGTCAGAATGAGGCAGCAGGATTGGAGAGGTTACTGAAAGAACGCTGGTCCTGAGTATGCCTGGGAAGCAGAGTAACATTTGTGGGAGACATACTTGTTTCTGTGATGTAAATACCTGTGTGGGTGTGAGGGGAAGTATTCATGGTGCCTGTGTGGGAGGAGGAATGGTTCTTGTCCCCCTGTTTGTACAGAGAAGGCAAGAGAAAGGGAGACTTTGGGGAGATGGAAAGGACTGAGAGAGTCAGAGACACCAGTAGTGGGACCGGAGGGGTTGGCAGTGCTGTGGGGGGAAGGTACCTTTGGGGGTGAAGGGACGTGTTCAGTGGGTATGAGGTGAGGGCAATGCCCAAGACATGGGTCAGTGGGATGAAATCCAAACCGGAGCAGACAGCATTCCTGCAAGCCAATGGGCACTCCTGCAAGAGCAAGGGAGGGGTCAGCAGGCAGCTGCCTGCAAACACTTTAGAGTTTACGGGAATGCTCAGTATTAAAATAAAGAACACTGGATGAAGGGGTCCTTACCCTACACAACCCTGCGCAGCTTGAAGCCGGAGATGTTCTGTGGCTGAAATGCTCAGTGCTGACAGTGGATTATTTTTGGGCAACAGTCAGGGTCCCCACTCCAGAGTGCTGAGGAGCCTGGGATAGCCAGGAAGATGGGCTGAGCTGGGATTATTTGTCAGTCTGCCCACCACAGCAGCGGCTGGAGGCTATCGATGCAGAATCAATAGTGAGCTGCAAAGCCCTAAGCTAACTGTGGGCAATTTCTGGTATTTCTTCTCATGCGGGATAACAACTGTGTATAGGACAGGGAGTTTTTTCTTTTTTTTTTTTTTTTAATTTGATTGATTTCCTTTGTTAGCTTGGCTGGTAACTGTTAATGGGATGATCAGTGTTGGGCTCTATTGGGTATGAGAAGGAAAATGATAGGACTTGCTCGAATGTTGTGTCCTCAGCATGCTTTCATGGTAGAAAGGCAAAACTCTAAAGGTCAGACAGCCTCTGGGTCCATCTGCCATTTGTGGATCTGCTTCCCACTGCCAAGCAGGCTCCTGTCACTCCCTGGGCTCTGTCATCTGCACTGTCCCAAGTGTGCCACTGCACACAAAATGGACTGAGACATTGTCTTCAGCAGAGCTGGGAACAGTCCCTTCACTTCACTGAGCATTAAATCAGAATCAAGGCTGGTGCCAGAGCAAGGGGTTGAAGCCAGGACTGATGTGCTTGTGGCAGCTGTAGCTGGTACTAGAATGGATTGGATGCCACCCCACCAGCCATGTCCTGGGGGCAGAGACATCCTGCAGGGATGGGCAGCAGAGATTTGGGACGCACTTATCTCTGACCACCCCTTTCACAGGCAGCCAGACTGTTCTGATCAAATATCCCCTCCTTCTCCCCCGCTGAAAGTCTAAAGTGCACCGTCAGTCAACAGATGACTGAGATTTCGTTTTCATCAACCGACAGGCTAATGCAAGCGAGACCTCAAATGTTAGTCAAAAGCAAACACCAAAGGGCGAAGGCAGAGCTGGGTAGATTTGTTTGTTGAGTTTGGAGACTGAAGCCTCCCCGTGGAGATTTTGGGTGCAGTGATGCTGCAGCAGGTGAGGTTCTGCCAAGAGAAGGGTCCCAGTACTGTGCAAATGCCAGAAAGGGAAAGAAGCATGATGCAGAGCTCATGGAAAAGATGAAGCTGATGGAAAAGATGGCAAACTCTGTCATTTTTTTGCAAGCAAAGTATGAGAGCAGGCTAGCAGCAGGGCTGAGCTCTGCTGCTCAAGTCCCCAGAGGTTTTGGGAATTCGGGAATCTCTGAGAATGAGGAATGCTGCCCCTTTAAAACATGGGGACAAAAAGAGGCAAATGAGGAGCCGGCTGAAAATTAGTAGAGCAGAAAACTCCAAATGATGCAGAGCTAATTCCTTAAGTGTCAGACTGGCTGCCAGCCCCTCCGCTTCTCAGCCCTCTGGCCCTGCAGCACCCTCGGGCAAACTTGGGGAGCTCCTGGGGCCACTTGCTGCCTTCCATCTCTTGAACCAGCCCGCCAGGAGCCCAGCAGCTCCATGCCACATGCGTGGGCTTCCCTCTCCAGCTACAGTCTCCAGCAGCCCCCCGGCATCACCCCTGCCAAGGCGAAAGGGCAGAGGAAGTTTTTTAATATACTTTTATTGGTCTGTAAATTTCTTTTTCTTTCCCCACCGGTTTGGATCGATGTTTGTAGTTTACTGAAGTCCCAGGCACACAGATTAAACCCTCTCCCTCTATTACACTAGATGGGCTTTTATTCTCCTTCTGATCACTCAGAAATAAACACAGAGCGAGCGAGTGGGCGGNACCGGCCTCAGAGCTCACAGGCGTTAAACAAATCACTTCGTCTGCAAGCTGCTGCATCCCCTGTCCTCTGCTCCTCCCGCTTTCCTCTGTCCTGCTCCCTCTCTCCCTCCCTCAGTTTCTCTCTTTCCTTCTTCTTTTCTCTTTTCCGCTTCCTCTCCCTCCCCCCTTGTTTTTGGAAGAACAATAATAATTAGGCAGAGCTGCCTCTAACACGATTGTTTCAGCCTGAACAGGCAATTAGGACAGGCAGAGTGAGGCTAATGAACGATGCATTGGTTCCCACACCCCCCCTGCCCGCCCCGCCCCAGTCCTGCCGCCTGGGTCCCCCCTGTCCTCTCCGCGCATCCCCTCAGCCGTGTGGATCCTCTCTCGAGCTGTCTTTTCTTACGCGGGCAAGAGCTGGCAGCCAACCGGCTCCCCAAGGCCAAGGGCAGCCGAACCATGATGAGCCAGAGCCGGGGCGGGGGCTGGGGCACTGCGGGCGCGGGAGCACGCGTGAAGCGAAGGGTGATGAATGGGAGCTGGGAGCTGTGGGCAGGGGGATGGGTGCGGGGATGGGCTGCAGCCGAGCTGCCACGCTGCGACTTTGGCGAGGGGACTTGGCTGCAGAGTCAGAGTGACAGGCCGTGCGCGGCCGCGGGCACTCTCATGCGCAGGGGAGCGAAGGCAGGAGCTGGGCGTCTCCCTGGGGCTCGGTGGGGGCTGGGAGCAGACCTTCTGAATCCCACTGCATGGAGAGATGGCCCTGGTGTTACCCCATGACGGGCAGGGCTGGGATACAGGAGTATCGAGGAGTACACGGAGCGCAGGGTAAGGTCCCCCTAATGTTCACATGGGCCATGGGGCTGGCAACCCTGTGCCAGGATGCCTCTGTGGTGACTATTACTGGAGACGCACTGTGGTACGAAGGGCCAAACAGCTGCACTGAAATATTCATGCCAGCCTTGCTTTGAAGGCAGCATGAGCTCTTGGAAACTTGCTGCATGTCTTAAATGTAACTGTCTGCTCTGCACGGCTGCCTGGGCCTGATGGGAGTGAGCAAGGTCCTGCTGGGCTGAAGAGACACCAGGAAGCAGGAGGAGTGTCTGCTTTTGGGGTGTGATGTTCACACCATCAAGAAGGATGTGGAGCATTGCCCGTGTAGATGATGTCCCAGAGGGACAGGGGACCAGCCCTCAGGGTGACCATGCTGCCATGAGGAAAACACAGTGCCATAATTCCATCGCAGGTGATGTCCTGGGAGCAGCTGTCCCAGAGTTAAGATGTGCTCAGAGATGATGATCCTTGGTGTTGTTGCTGCAATGACAGGGCAGCCAGTGCCAGGGGCACAGGTGATGCAGTGACAGGGTAGGAGGTGATGGAGAGGGGAGTGGCAGGTACTGTGGAGGCGTTTGTGGCAAACTTCCCTGGCAGGTGATACTGGAATTGTTGCTGTGGCTGCTGCAGGATGAGAGATGGTGGCAATGTGGTCTTCCAGGGCACTGTTATGTGATTGAGGAGCTGCTTTCTGTGCTGTTCTCAGGAGGTTTGGCTATGAGCTCAGTGCTTAGTCCACCTACTTGTACAAGGTGTCAAGAGAGGACCCCAGCACAGTGCTGATGAGTGTCCCTGGTGTTCCTCAGGTTCCACAGCTTGATTCAAGTGTAGAGCTGTGGTCATGGGTGTACAGTGGGGAAGGGGACACTGGGGTGTCTGTGTGCTCTTACGTATCCCATGCTCTGCTGTGGCCTCAAACTGGCCTTGGGCTGCCTCAGACTTGAACACTTGTAGTTTTACTGAAGCATTGAGCCCTTTTGGCTCCCAGCCACTCTGCATACTGAGGGTAATGGGTAATGTAATATGCAATGGCACCTCTAGCAGGAAAACAGAAGTCCAACCTTACCACTGAGCCAGAAAGGCTTGAGAGCTGTCTGCATACAGCCTTGCGTTCTGCAGCCCACCACAATGTACCACAAATCCCAATGTAATTTGCTGTCCCTCAGGCTGCTTGGTATTGCTGCTTTCCAAATGTCTCTCTCTCCCAGTCTCCATGGTGTTAAATTATATTTCCCCAGCTGGATTACTTTGCATTTGTTCAGAATGAATTTCATTTGGCTATTTCCTTCCTATGCCTGACCCTTCTTTCCCAGTGCATTATCTTTTAGCTCTTTGTCCTCACCAGGATTTGCAGCACCTTCCCATTTCATATCCTCTGCAAATTTAATTAACATGCTCTTTACCCTCCCTCTTTCAGATCAAATGAAGATGTTAAAGGAGAGCAGACCTGGCATAGATCTAACCACTAACCACTAACAACAATACAAGTACCTTGCACTTAAATTATGCACTTCCCATCAGAAGATTTGAAGAGCCTTTGCTGAACTGGATAAGTATAATTATTAAAGCTGGGAACTCCACTAGTCTGGGGAATTTAATATTTGAAGTTTGCCTGAGGGTATATGTCTTGTTGACTGTTATGTTGCCATAGACCTTGATAGTCCTAGGATACATACTCCTGCAGTGCTGTGCCTGTCATGACGGTCTGGTCCTGTGGCCACTCAGTCCCCTCAAGCCAAAGCTGGAAACTCCGTATTCAGAAGAAAAGCAATGATATGGTAGCTGGCTCAAAAGTGTCTTCTAGTCTGATTCCAGCAAATGACACACAGCAATGTTGCTGAATTAGAAAATACTCACAAGATGCTTCGGTCTTTGTAGTCATGCAGTGAGAAAACAGTCACAGAGGTAATGGTGAGTGCACTGAGCTTGTGGGATGGGATTCACCTGCCCTTGAATTACTGAAAGAGTAATAACCGCAGCTCCTGCTGTGGGATCAAGAAAAGCTCCTGTGGAGGGTCAGCCCCCTGATCTCCTTTGGGCATTCTGGGTTTTAAGGATGTGTGAATCCCATTTTGCTTTGCCACAACCCTAAACTGGAGGCTTCCTCCCTCTTCCTGCATGCTGTGTGGGGAACATGAGTTGGTTCTTCCCTTGATTATAGCAGGGGGTCACCCCCACCGAGATGCTTAAATACTGCTTTGGCTTCATCTTAATAACAACATGCAACTACATGGCAACTTGAGTTGAGTAAAAGGGATTTGTAGGACACAGTTTCCAGGCTCTTTACTACGGAATGGCCCTTTTCCCCTCTATTTTCCAACATTTAACAACTAAATGCTCTCATCTTGTTAGTGTTACCTTGATGATGAATAATGATCCTGCTCCACATGATGCTGTGCATTATGTACCTGCACATACAAGCACACAAGCCCACCATAAGGTTTTCTGTCGTAATCTCCTCCAGCCACAATAAGCACAAGAGCTGCTTTTGAGAGGAATGATGCATTCGAAGCATCCTAGTGTGTGTATGCCCTAGGAAGGAGTTTTACTACACCCAGCACTCAAACTTTCTCACCTTTATATTGCAGGAGGCAAACCAAATTGTACTCAGACCAAAAGAACCAAGTGTACAGGTTGCCAAAAGCAAACCCCAGAGACACATCTTGGGTGTGATGGAGAACGCAGCAGCACAGAGGATCCAGCATCTCTGCAGATCTTCTTCCTAACACTGGGCAGCTGGCCTGGGGCTGGAAAAACTTGCAGATTGCTCTTGGAAGATGATAGTATGTCCTTTCCTTTACTTGACTGGAAGTTGTGCTTCCCAGGTGATGCTCACAGTTCCCACCATCCACTGCTGCTCCAGGCTCTTGCCTTGCAGGAGAAATTCTGTTATTAGGTGGCTGTGCAGCTTCTGAGACAGGCATTAGTCCTTTTTCCTCTCTTCATAAGTCAGCTCATATCTTTGATTTTCACAGCAATATTTCAGAGTGGCTAAGGAGAAATTCAGCTGCTGTTTATTACATAAGGAAAATAAACCCCAGTGCCATTTAAGGAGACTATTGATATGGCAGTGAACAGAGGTGAAGGGACCATGAAATCCCAGCTGAAAATTGAAAGCATCTTTCTAGCACTGCAGCAGTGAGGTCCCAAACCACCACCTCCTAAGGGGACTGGGATTAAGAAACTAAATTTCTCCTGCAATAAAACCGTTATTCATCCAGGAAAAGAATGAATTGACACCTTCTGCAGGGAGCTGAGTTTTGCAACTTTAGTAGCCCTCTGGCCTGACTTTCTGGGTTAGGTAACTCCTGTGTCACTGGGCTCCATGCCCTAACAGTGCTAACTAATGAGTTGACCGTAACTAGCAACCAGTATTCTCAATTTTATATGCTAAATGAGTTTCCTTGCTCTACTACAATAAGGAATTTGGACCCCTTGCTATTTTCTCTGGCTCTGCTTAGGCCAAACTTTCAGCCCATATTAGCAGTGGTACCTGGACTTGCACCCAGGAGTCATGGTAATGAATCAGAAAGTTCCTGATGAGAGTGAGCCCACCCAGTTTTCCACCTGATATGCACCTCACACGCTTCTCCAGCATAATCAATTTTCTCCACATTTGCAGTATCCATTCTCATCTGCGCGAAGCACAGAGCCGGCTGACGAGGGCCACTCCGGGACGCACACTGTGCTGGAGATGGAAGATAGTGTGTACGCCTGCACATCAAAGTTCGGATTTTTTCCCCTTTTCTTGCTGTTCTCTGCACAATTTATTATCAGAGAGCTGTGCCAATCTTCTGCGTGTGGCCTGGGTTCGCCTACACACATTCAGCAGCAGCTGCATGCAGCCAGACATGGGCATGCTGGCGGTGAGCTGAGAAAGTTACTGCTGCTGGATTTGATAAATTCAGTCCAGGTAAGTCGTCTTACCTGTGAATTGTCTCCTTTCCAGTGCCAAATCTGGTTGGCCAGAATATCACATCTCAACAGCAGCAACATCCAGCATCTCCCCAAGCTGGAGGCTGGGAAATGCACACTGAGGACCTGTCCCTGAGAGAAGGGGGACACATAGGAAATGTGTGGGGTTGGAGGAATGAAGTGGGGAGCTCAGAAAAGTCTGACAGCTGTACAGTGGAAACAGCTGCTCGCTTGGGGGGAAAGTGGGCAACCTCGGCTCTGTATGAATCTCTTAAACTCTCAGTGCCGTGAATTTCATTTTGTCTTGTTAAATTATTAATCCAGCAATAAAACTAACCCCCTTATCCATGCCTCAAAGCCCCAGTCAGAACCTCCTGTGGCTTCTGTCTCCCACTATATCATGAAAGAGTGCGAGTGCTGTCAGGCAACAGAGGTGATGGGATAATCCCAGGGGAGAGAAAGGGAAGCTGGATGCACTTATGTCCCTGACCTGGCTTCTGATGTCCTGCACTCCAGGAAAATGTGCTCCAGCTTGAGAACAGCTCTATGATGGAATGTCCTAGAAGTGATGGTACTGCTATGTCTTGGTGCTGCAGGGTCCTGCCTGCTGTGACTCAGCAGAGTCACCACCATATGGCAGCAGGGCGTATGGGTGCAGCTGGTACCCAGAAGGCATTGGAGGATGGGAGCTGTCCTCCAGCAGCTGCAGAGACCCCAGGTGCCAAGTGCTTCATGCCTGCTAGCAAGCCTACATATGTCTGATACCACCGTGCTCCTGTTCCTGGTGTCCCGGTGCTGGACTTTATGACAATCCCTTTGACCTGAGGCTCTTCTTTCTGGCAGGAGATCTGATTTTATGAGTGATACATGAAAAAAATTACCCTAAAAGCTTGGACAGGTACCTGAAAGTATCTGGGTCAGCACTTGTGATCTCCACCCCTCTGTGTGCTGCTAGTTCAGTCTGAGTGCAGAGGCAACAGGACTGCCGAGCAGTCCATGCTGGATCTCTGGAGGTTGTAGAGCCTTCCTCAGGCTTGGCAGAAAGAAATGCTTTTGCCAAGACCTGTTCTGCGAATCTGTTTGAGGAAAGTAGAGCAAAATGATGTTCAGGATGGTGCAGGGTGTGCTTGGTGGAGGGGGCACAGCTCTGCCTCCCATGGAGAAGAATAAGCAATATCTGAATTTTACCTGCTGTTTGCAGGAGGGCTTGGAGGTACAGTGACAATGTGCGTGAAGCTGGGGTCATCATGGTCTTAGAAGAAGACAGGAACTTTCCTAGTTTTAAGCAGGGTATTATGCACAAGGAGACCAGCAATGTTGAGTGTGAGCTACCATGAAAAAAGGAAAGTCCTGTAAAAGGTAAGGCCCAGCAGCACCATGGCTAGACATCAGGACACAAATGTTATGAGGGAGAATACTGTTTTCATGCAGAATAGCCCAGGAATGGTAATGATGGGCTGTGTGAAATCTCTTCCATAAGGTTATGTAATCTCCAAGGTGTTTTTTTCTGTCTGAGAAAACCACAACACCAAGTCTGACTGGTTTTAAACCAACATGACAGATTTGTCTGAAAGACTGTGTGCAAGGGGAAACCACTGAAGCCAGGGTCAATAACCAAGAACCCTTGGTGGGGCTGGCTGCCACCAGCTGCCATGACCTTGCTGAATGGACATTTTGTGTGGCAGTGTCGTGGTAGAGCCTAGTGTGCGGGAGGGCAGGGGAGAGGGATGATGGCGCCAAGTAATCATTGGATCAGCATTCCAGTCCCTCCTTTGCCGAGCCTGTAGCACAAGACCTCTCCATGGAATCTCAGTTTGCCATTTTAAATGTTGAGGATCAAGAGGTTCTCCCGATCTTCCCCACCAAGGATGTGATCCACAGCACATTGTGGCATCCTGCTTAATTCACACCCCAGCAGACAACCAGTGCTGGGCCTTGGTTGACATTTGTACAGCAAGAAACTCTGTGTTTGTTGTCTTTTCTTCTCCCACTCTCCTGGTGGTCTGGTGTCCTGCTCCCTTCCTCTCTCTGCCTGCCGGCATCTCAGCAACACAGAGTTTTACACTACCTTCCACTCACTTACCCCGACTCACCAACATGTCACTTACACCACCGTTCATGTCACCTCTGATTCTGGCCCATAATGCGCAGTGTGTCACCTCAGCAGAGGATTAACCACAGAGAGCTTTGCAGCCAGCCAAGCAGAAAGCAAAGCATATGTCATCTCTCCTTATGTTTACAGGAGAGAACATCACCTGGCATCACCAGAGACAAGGGCATGCATTGAGTGATCTCCTTCTTGGGAACCAGTGCTGATAGAATTGCAGCTCCAGCAGTCCAAGGACATTGTCCCAGCAGCTACACACACAGGTAGCTGTGGCTGGAGCCTGTGCACCAGCTGCACTCATAGTCAGGAGCTCACCTGAGCCTTGTGTCAGGGCAGAACTACATTCTTTTCTATTGTCTTTGGATTCAGAAGGGGAAATACATTTCTTCGGGGCACCACAAGCATAAAATCGCTTGAAAGCAGAGCCCAGCCTGATCTGTCTGGACCAAAGGAGACTTAATTGAAGAGCAGTTTGCTGCAAACTTCCAGTGAAATGTTCATCTCCTTTGCTGTGTCACCATGTGTTTGGCAACCCCTTTCATCACAATCCCTTTCTTTAATGTCTGTGTCGTTTAGAACTGCTTCTCCTGCAGTGTTTTTGCTCTTGTGTTTCACACCTCTGGACAGCTCTGTTTGAGATCCCTCAACACTGCTCCTTCACAAGCCCTGGGAAAGCCACAGTCCCATTCATTTGGCCCAGAAAGCCATTGTGGATGGACAGGGAAATGCATTTATCCTCATCTTTTTTAAGATCTTTGGATTCCCATTGCATATCATACCTCGGCTGGCTTTTGTCTCAGACACAGAAATGCACAGTACCTGAGGGCTCATCTCTCTACCTGGCTTTTAAAGCATTGTACTTGTCTCATCATCACCAGCTCCTGTCTGCAGGAGCTAACATGTCAGCGTAATATGTTACTAACTGCTACAGTACCTCCGAGTTAGCTGCTCCTTTTTCACTTTTCCGCAGTCCCCCCCCACCTCATGCAGTGACAGGCTCTGGGAGAGGGAGCAGTACAAGAACCTCTTCCCAGAGACCAGTTGCTTGAGTGCTGTTTTAATATCCCCATCTTGTGAGCTGTTCTGCTTTTGTTTCCAACATGACGATGGTGATGGTTATTGCAGGGGACAGTCACTGGCAGTTTGGGGATAGGAGTGTGCTTGCATCCCATAAGGGCTTGCACATGCTCACGTGAACATGGCCTTCTCCTCAGTCAGGAGCTGGCAGCAGTTCCCTGGTGCAAGAAATTCCGCTCTTTGTGAGCCAGAGATCACCTGCAGCTGCCAGTGCTGGGGAGAAATGAGCCTTTGTCTGATTTTTTTGCCATAAAAGAGTGCTCTGTGCTTCCAGGCTGACCTTTGCTGTGCTCCTACAAGTCCAATGTTGTCAGAGATGGGGTAAGGGATGCTGAACAATGTCAGGATTTGGGAGCACTGAATATAAATTTGAACCTTTCTATCACATACATGTGTCATAAGTGACTTTGCCAGAATGAGGGAGCTGGATGTATTTGAGCACTTTTGGTATCAGAACCACCCAGAGATGCTGCCCCCCCCCGCCGTTTGCACCAAGAGAGGGTAAAGATGTCCAACCACGCAACTGCAGGCTGTGTCTGTGTGCTCCTCTATGCATACACCTCACCCTCACCTTAGGCTTATGCATGTGTGACCCGTCCTGTGATTTCAGTACACTGATGTTATTTATGCCCTTTATTTCTGACGGATGAAGTGTCTTTGGGCTTGTGGGAGGTGTCATGGGCTGGACAGTGGGTGGGAGAGAGTGAGTTCATGCATGCATCCCTGTGCAAAGTGCCTGACACACCCCTAATGAGGATGATTGAAGGCTGAGTGCAGGATGATACAGAACAATATAAGTAAGTGGTTTTAGTGTCAGCAATCTTCAAACTTGCTGTCAAAGGGAACATTTAAACGATTTTCCTGCTACTCCAACGCATTCAGGTTATATTTATACCCACAGAAAACTGGCGCTATAAATGTCAGGTTTGGAGAAGGGCTGGCTGCATCCATCAGAGGAGGAATTAGGAAGTAAGGAGGAATGATGTATCATTGCCAGCTGACAGACCTGCCTGAAAAGAAAATCCCTGGGGCCTGGACCCATGCCTTGGCATGCCCCAGGCTAGAGTATCTGCTCTGACACACCTTGATTGCACACCATGAGCAGAACAGGCAGGTCCTCAGACTGACCAGAGCTTTGAGGAGGAAGTGCCTACAGTGTTGATAAAACAGCTTTTAGCAGAACACAAGAGAACTATAAAGAAATGGTAAGAATTCTGTTTTGCTGGACTGAGAATAAAAATAAAAGGCATTATAAAGAAGCCTTGTCCTGCCCACTGTCCAGGAAGGTTCATGTTTTCTTTTAGGCTTTTTCTCAGACTAGGAACCTTCAGTTTTTTCCAGCCATCCTCTGTGATATCCCCTGGGTATCTTGCCCCTGTTTCCAGCCCCGTTAGACATCTGATCCCTGCTCTTCTCAGCAGACAAGCTGCGAGACAGGTCCCTTGCCCGTTGGCTAGCTGCCCTTTAGTAAACCCTGACAGTCCTGCATCTGGAGGGTAGGGTGGTCCTTGCCCACCTGAAGCAATTGGCATGTCCAGTTGGTTCTCTGCTAAAAGTGTTTGACTGGGATCCCAACCCCAACATTGCCCAAACTATTAGGTTTCCCAAAGTACCAGTGAGTAGTAACTGCTTCCTCTCCTAAATTACTGCCTCTCAGGAACTGCCTGTGGAGTGATAGGGTTCCTCACTTCTCTGAGACATCTTCATCCAGCTCCAAACACAGATGGTTCTCTGTTCCCTGAAGTGGAGGAATGTGGGAGACACACACTGGGGAGTCTAGCAGGAAAGGAGAGTATTGGGGGCTGGAGCAGCACAAATGTGGAGCTACTGGGAGGCTGGAGATGGAGGACTTAGTCCTTCTTATCATTCCAGGGGGAAACTCGACACCTGCTTTTGGAGGAGTCAGACCAGAGTGGTGCAATGTGTGAAGGTGTGTGGGAAAGTGAGAGGCACACAGGGAATTTCAAAAGCTTTTGCAATTCCTGGGATGTCTGCAGAAAGCCAGACCTTTCAGAAAGTCATCTAGGATCTCTCAGTTAATGAGGGATGATCCTCCAAGAAATGTTTGTAGTTGAGGAGCTCCGCCAAAGCAAAGCTGTGGAGAAGGTGAACATCCTCCTTGCAGCTCAGAGTATGGAAACACCTCTGTGGGAAAGGAACTCTGCTTTAAACTGAAGGGTTGTTTCCAATTCTGACAACTGTTTGGTGATTTTTCTCATGCCTAGGCTGTAAGATAAAGCCAACAAACTGAAATCTCATTGTATGTGGTGTGTGGAGAAGGCCTTTTTGATGGTACGTGTGTTGCAGTATGACAGCATCTAGGAAATTGCACAGTTCGTATTTTGCTGTGGCTGTAAGATGGCTGTGTAAGGTGGCATATCTGATGTCAGCACCCAACCATGGGCCAAGAGTTTCTGCTGCTCACAGAGCCTCCATCCAGTACAAACCCACTTTGACAGTTCAGCTGTTCAAAGCATTCAGTGCAATTTGCTTTTCCTCAGCAAACTTCCTGCTATATCCCATCTTGCCTGCCCTTTTACAGCCAGTGTGTAGCCAGGGTGAAGTTGGAATAAATAGCACGTTGTTTGCTGTTGCAAATTTGACAGAAATATGATCATGTATTCAAATATAATCCAGGTCAAATTGGCTCTGGTAGGTGCAGCAGTGCACAGCTCCTGTTAAAAGGAAGGACTTGCTGAAATTCTGTTAATTGCTGGGCAAAAAAAAACCCAAATAAAAAAGAGTTAAAAATTGACTTTCCCAAGAACGCTTCATATATCATAGTGAAATCATTCCTAGTTTACTTAGCGGGTTATGTTGACAAGTCTAAGAGCAAGAAAAGGTCAGCACTGCAGGGTGTGTAGGAGGGCAGGAGGGGATTCCAGTGGCAGATGCAATGGGAGCTCATCTCTGCCCTGAAACCTCCTCTAGCTCTGCCTCCCCCTAACCATTCCTTCATTGAGCATGTACTGACACTAGTGCCTCCTGCCTCTGAGCCATCTGCCCTTACAAAATGCTCTGGGAACAGAGCCCATGCACACCACTGCCAAATACTGAGCTTTGTAAAGGCAAAATGCAGGTCTGGGTCAAACTGCATGGCCACAAGGCCCTCACCTTTGGTGTGCACCACATGGACTGCCAGATTTGGCCAGCCAGCCTTGCTGCCAGGATGTCAGTGGAAGAACAGCCTCTCCCCACCCTACACACGTCCTGGACACCTTATCCAGGTGCTGCCTGTGCCCAGTCCATGGACCACCACTGAGATTGTAATGGCCCCTCTCCAATCACAGCACTGCCAAATTCCCACAACCAATTCATTGCTGCTCAGCACAGCTTCGTCTGACAAAGTGGCTGCAGCTGAAGTGCATGAAGGTAAATACTGAATTTGAATGATCCCCTTGGAAACAAAATGAGGTTAAAGGCTAACTTGTCCAGTCTGTAAGAGTTTGCTGGGGATTAACACTGATGATTGGACTAGGACCCAAAGCAAAAAGGGATCCAGTAGTACATTAGCAAATCCAGAACATATGTAGGTGTCTGGAGGTCAGTAAACCACCGTGCCCCAGGACTGTGTTGATTTCAATTTCCTGGTGTTTTTATTTTTTTCCCAAGTGGTTCAGTTCTACTAACACTTGGTTGAAAGAAGTGGCAACACCAGGATGTCCCATCAGGCCTTCAGTGCTCTGAGCGTATGAAGGTAATGTGGCTAGCAACACATTTCCTTGAGCCACCTCTAGATGGATTGATAATTTCTCTGCATTGATCTGTTTGTCAGCTATATGGGCAGTGGCACTGAGTGCCCCCTCAGCAAGTCTGCTGATGACACCAAGCTGCATGGTGTGGTGACACGCTGGAGGGAAGTGTTGCCATCCCAAGGGACCTGGACAGGCTGGACAGATGGGCCAGTGCCAACCTCATGAGATTCAGCAAGGCCAAGTTCAGAGTCCTGCACCTGGGTCAAGGCAATCCCAGGCACAGACACAGGCTGCGTGGGGAACAGATTGAGAGCAACCTTGAGGAGAAGGACTTGGGGGTGTTGGTTGATGAAAAACTCAACAATGAAAACTCAATGTTCGCTTGTGTCCCAGAAAGCCAACCACATCCTGGGCTGCATCAAGAGAAGGGTGACC
>VZRI01003033.1:532909-558211 GCA_013397515.1 Upupa epops
AGAAGATACTCCGGGGAGATCTTATAGCAGCCTTTCAGTACCTGAAGGGGCTACAGGAAAGCTGGGGAGGGGCTGTTTCCAAGGGCTTGGAGTGGTAGGACCAGGGGGAATAGATTCAAGCAGGAAAAGAGTATGTTTAGATGGGAAGTCAGGAGGAAGTTCTTCATGATGAGCGTGCTGAGACACAGGAGCAGGTTGCCCAGGGAGGTTGTGAATGCCTCCCTCCCTGGAAGTGTTCAAGGACAGACTGGATGGGGTCTTGAGCAACCTGGTCTAGAAGGGGGTGTCCCTGCTCATGGCAGGGGGATCAGAACTAGATGATCTTTAAAGTCCATTCCAACCTGAACCATTCTATGAATCTAGGGTTAAAAAAAAATCATTCAAAACCCCCAACCATTTGAGTGACTGTTCTCCACAACTTTGGCAGCTGAGGCAAAGTGGGGAAAGGATCAGGAGCTGGAGCACTATTAAAGCATCTGCCAAAGAATGGCCCTGCTTGGTGCTGGATCCTGTCACTGTAGCAGCACTGAGCTGTTCCTGGGTAATTTCTCAAGGGGTATGGCTTGGGGGTGGCACATTTACTGACACAGCTCTGTTCCTTTCTCATTTTTGGCACCGCCCATCTGTGGTGCTTTTCAGTAGGACACATGACAAGCTGGGTGGCACAGTACCTCTCTCCACCAGAGCCCAGAGCAAAGGTTAGGGGAGAGGAAAAATAGGTCAGGCGAGTGCACATGATGTTCCCCTTTAATCACTCCTCATCCTCTCCCAGTCTGCAGTTTGTGGACTACCGGGGCCAGTCTTCATTACTGTGCTGTTAGGAACCCTCTGTGCACTTCTCTTCCAATACATCTGTCCTTGAACTGGTGGGGATTTTTAATCTACCTGTATTCACTACACACTTTGCACTTCCCCTTCACAGGTCGAAATGAGTGCTCAGCAGGGAAGTCAGGAGAGCAGCTGCTTCTTTTCTAATGTACCATGGAAATCAGAGATGGGACTGAGAAACGCAAAGGATTCACGGAGCCTAGGAACATTTGCATGGCATCAGATAGTGGAAGCATCAGAGGGTGGAGAAGGAGGGTTGAAATAAGACCCTGGAGCCTCTTGCTTGGATTTAGTGTCTGTCAGGGTCATGTTTCTGCAGTAAAAAGCAGAGAAAATTACCATTGCCCCTTCAGGACAGGATCAGCAGGAACAGCAGCTTCTGAAGTGGGGAGGAAGAGCACAGTTTTGCCCCATCCCCAGCTCAGCCACTTGTCTGCAATCACAGTCCAGTCAGAAAAATGCTCAAAGTCATGTCGCCCACATGCCTGACACAGCTCTACACAGCAATGCTCCTCTTGTGCTCACCTTGACTTTCAGGTGTTCCCAGCAACCCCAAACACTCCATCAGCATAAGGAGCTGCAAGGCACCACCCCATTCTATGCAGTGGGAGGAACAGACACCCCAGGAGCACTGCAGTGCTCTGGGTTAACCCACATCAGCACCTAGTTTTCTCCGAAGTGTGAAGCTGCTACCAGGTCTGCCAGACATCAGCACAGGGATGCAGTAGAGATTAGTGCTTTCTCTTGACCTGAGCAGCTCACCAAGGCTTATTTTTGTTAGGGAGAGAATGGATTAGGAAGTCATGCTTCTTGGTTGTAATCCTATTTAAAAAACCCCTCTGAATCCCGTGTCCCCAGGCAGAAAGGATGTGCCCCAAGCTTCTTTCCCTGTTGATATACTGGGAATCTCTAACCTTCCTGAGGCTTTTTGCACCCACATGTACTGGGCTCAGCCCCAGTACTAGTGGAACTTTTGTCTCAGGCTCTGTAAAGATGTCTGATTCTTACCAGAGTCTGACTTCAGTAAGGAATTCCAGTCATGTCTCTGGGATGAATGAGGTGTCTCCCACCCATTCTTCTACTTTTTGGAGACCCATGAATTCACCTGCTTTCTCATTTTCATCTTCTTAATCAGCTACTCGATCTTTTGTCCTGTAGGCTTTTCCCTTGCAGCATCTGACACTTCAGAGGAGCAAAGATGGAACAGCAGAGCATCATCTCCACACTCCAAGCACCTCCCTGCTCCCTCTCCATCCATTCCCATCCACCACCACCATTCTCCAAGTGCCCAGTTCACCTACAGACAAATCCAGCATATAGGTCAGCTCAGGTCTTCACCAGTAAGATGATCTGTGGAAGGGCTCGACTTTCCAGTTATTTGCTCTATCCAGAGGGGAGGTATTAGGCTGGAAAGGTCAGGAAATTCAAATGTCTTCTCAGCCACAGAACAATCCACTACATTGTTGGAATTGCAAACCATTAGATGAGGCATTCCTGCAGTGCATTTTCTTACGCAGGGGTTAGCAGTACCCAGGACTGTCCCACAAGACCTTTCCTGTCTGGAATGGTGAGCTCAAAGCCCTTCCAGGCCTCTCCATGGACTGCATCTCCTTTGCTTTTTTTGTTTATTCTCCTGTTTGCTTTGTTTGCTAGTACTATTGTTAATCTGTGGGAATGACTGGGGGTTTTTTCCAGCAGTCTCTCCATCTGTGTGATTGATTCAATGAAGTACTGGTGTCCATGTAGGAGAGGACACTCCTAGACATTTCACCACTGAGACAAGCCAAGAAGACTGAGCTAATAGCCTCACAGAGCAGCTCACATGTCAAAAGTCCTGGTGATCCCCATCATTTGCCAAAAAGCCCTGGATGCAAAGCAATTGCTGTGGTGAGACTGGGCACCACAAGGAGAATCCCTAAGAACATGTGGAGATGTGGGACCATAGGAAGCAGACCCATCCATTCAGATGTTGCCTGAACTCTTGCGGCAGAATGCAAACGTAGCAGCACCATCTCAGAAGTTGTAAAGCTGAGGAGTTTTCCACCATCTCAACCCTATAAAGCCCAGTGGGCTTTGCCAGCTGGTCTGGGAAGTTTCATTTTCCGTTGCCTGGCAATTGGGAGTGCCCCAGTACAAGATCAGGAATGTGAAGCCTTCACAAAGTGCAGTGGTTTCATTTCTGAATCACATAAATTTCCCACTGCCCTCCACAGGAGATTTGGAATACAGAGTGCTTCTCATGTGTCCTGGAGCTGGGCAGGATTTACTTGACATGAAGCTCTGGCTGCACGTTCCTTATCTCAGCAACAAGATTTATAGCAGTCCTGAGATTTATTCTGCCTGTAAAATTCTGTTAAATGTAGGGATGAGTTGTGCAATGGCTATTGTTTGGGGATGTATTTTGTCTGCTGGCAGAAAAATGGTCACCTCTGTAGCTGGTCTCGCACAACTGCCAGGTGTGCTGGAATAGTGGCAGAGATAATGTGAGGGAAGCCAGATCCTGCTGCCAGGAGTGGTGGTGAGGTGGGTGGGGGCTGCACTGTTATCCCCCCGAGTCCTACTGAACAAGGACACATGGGCAAAAGGGGGTACCCAGCAAAACCAAGAGAGGATGCTTGGGAAAGCAGCTCTTTGACCATGAAGGGAGCAAAGAGTTCACAGTGAGCCCAACCCAGTGGCATCCGCTTGAAGTGGGTGATGGGTGGGGACATCCATTGCAGGACAAGGGCAGATTGCCGTCAGAAATAGCTTCCTGGAAGACAGACTTCAGGCACCCAAGCTCCCCAAGCTGGGCTCATTAGCTGGCAGCCTTGGTGCTGGCTGGGGGAGGTGGTGCTGGGTCTCCTAGCAGAAAGGCTCTTTTGATGGAAATGAAAATTTTTGCTTTTGAAAAACCTGGAGTTGGAGAACGAGCCTTGGGGTTACCATGGAAACCAATCACTGAGCTGCATGGCAGCAGGAGATACATCCACAGTGGCTCGGGGTCTGCACTAGCAGAGCTGATGTGAGCGCAAGCCGATGGCAGCATGCCTGGGAGACACCCTGAGAGTCCCTGGACCCTGCATGGGGGCAGCCTCACAGCTCACCAGGACTGGGAGGTGGGAAAAGTGATCAGCTGCCTGGATTTATTTAGTTTGCAATGATGGGAATGATCTGAGAGTCAGAGCACAGCCATGCTCATCAGAGCACAGGCCACCAGCTCTGTGAGTAAACAAATCACGCCAAATAGCAACAGCAAACTGCATGCCATAGCCTTGCTGCAGATTGGCTCCAAGTTATATCTCCAAGAAGATCAATAGAACAAATTACACCAGCAGAACAATATGAGAGAGCCCTGAAAACCCCAATTACTGAAAACCTAATTAATATGTTTTTAAACAAGCACTATGGCAATACTTCAAACGATATTAACATGGCCACAAAAGTTTCACAAGGGCAGAAAAGCAATTCTTTAGCCCTTGGCTATAGGGTGGGAGGGAACCCAAAACAAGAGCGAGAATTGAAAACAATTGCTTCGTTACAGCCCTGGCTGGGGAAATACGAGTGCTCTTTCCAACGCACAGCACAGGGACTCCTGAACACTAACCCAACACCCTGCAGGGCTGCAGATCAATATTCCTGTAGAAAAACAGAGTCAGAGAACAAGGAATGAAAAAAAACCCCAACACTACACCAGCTCCCCCAGTCCTTCTAGTAGGAAGGTAACCAAACAAAGGGATGCAAAGCCCAACCTTCCTGAGAGGAATTTGACCCAGATACCTGACCCCCGAACAAAACATCATCCTTGGAAAAACAATGACACTTATATACACCATTCATTGCTCCTGGGACCTCTGACACAATGCAAAGGGGAAGCCTTAGGACAGTCCAGGAAGGGAAGCCTGGTAGCCTAGCTCAGCCATGCAGTCCTGCACATCTCCAGGATATCATCCTCACCATCTCAGCCCCAGACCAGCAGTGAGATCCTGCCGGCAGCTGGAGAAGCCCCCGCTTGAGTGACAGCACTGGGGAACAGGCCTGCAGCAGACACCATAATCCATTAAAGTCCAATTTAATCCCTCCCCGGGAACAAGCCAGCCACCACTTCTATAGCCCACAGATGTTCAATTACAAACAGAGGGAGGTGTTTGCCTGCTTCAGAGATTACAAAAAAAAACTTCCAACAAACTGAAAAAACCCTGGCCATGTGCAGGAAGTGGTTCAACACTGAAAACCTGTGCAGTGATCCATCAGGCACAGGATGAACACAGCCAGTCAGGCCCTGGGGTTGGCAGGAGGAGCAGGACCCCAGCCTGGCACACAGCACACAGTGCCTCTCTGTCCTGCAGGAACATCATAGGTCCCCAAGACAATGTGGTTGCTACGTGCCAACAGCGAGACTTTCAGTGCCACTGTTTCACATGGAGAAAAAAAGACCAGCTCACCAAAACTGAGTCCATAGGTGGATTTATAAGATTTCTCATGGATGCTGCTCAGGGACATTTCATAGGAGGACACAAGAATGGTTAAAGCAGCTCAGACCAAAGGCCTACCAGGTGCTTCATGGAGGACGCAAATCAAGATCAACACAATTTCCATCTAATCCTCCCGGCTCCTGCCCTGTGGTGCATAGACAGTTCCCAAAACAGTTGTTGTGGTTTTTTTCTTATTCCAAATGGGCAAATATTTCTTCTAGGAATTTCTGCAGTTTTCCAGATTGAGGGCAGATTCAGCTGTTGAGGATGGAGGATCCTGAAAGAGCATGATGTTGGTGACCAAGGCTGTTAGTCAAAATGTGGAGTTGGCACTTCAACCCCTGTTGGGTGTCATCTGTCCCTCTCCACCCTGGGAAGCTCTTATTTATCTCTACAAAACAGAAGCACAGCAGTGGGAGGATCTCCAAGAGGGACCTCAGTGCCCAGGGGCTGGGTTACTGGGTCAGATGGCCCACAAACTTAACTCTTCCATTGCCTACATGAATAATATGACTCCTGAAAAACCTGTGGTGTCTTATTTCTTTTGAAACTGTTTTGAAAGACACCGTTTTCATTCTGAGGCTGACTGATGAATGACTTTTGGGAAGGCAGATGTATTTTTGTGTAAGAAAATGGCTGTTTCCAACTAATCTTCACAACCCTGGAGCAGCCTGGCTCTTCCATGAGCCCAGGAGAAAGCAAGAGCTTTCTTCTAGCTTAGCACAGGGACTGGTTGTGGATAGTCATAAACCCATCTGGCATGTCCCATCATCACTGCTGAGAGCCTAGAGATGCTTCTCTATCCCTCTGTCCTTCCCTTTCCTGGGGGTGTGCACTGGGGTGTCTACACCCCTGTTCTTCTGGCAGTGTGGCTGTTTGGATGAAGATAAACCAAAGTTATACCCAGAGATAATTTTTAGTCAAGTTAACGTGCCATGTTCTGCTTTCTTTTTGTGCTGAGCATCTTTCCTTTCTCCTTTGCACTCCTCTGCATGCAGAGCCTGGATGAGAAGGGACACAGGAGGGATGCTGCATCCAGAACCTCTCCTGAGGTCTGCCCTAAGGGGTCCCTATTCAGACAGTGTCAATGTCACAGGAAGCTCTGGATCTTAGCTCCTCTTCCCTCCTGATGGTCCTGTCCTGATGTGTGGGACTCTGCAAGTCCTGGAAACTTTATTTTTCTGTGAAATTCTCAATTTCAGGCTCTCTCCCTGGTACCTGGAACTCCAGTGTTCCAGACAGCCACAGGTACCCACCCTCTCCCAAATCTTGGTACAGCTTTTCCTTTCTCCTGAATCTGTTGGTCCCTGCCAGTTGTGGGATTTCTATCCCAACCACCCTATCTCAAATTCTGTGAACCACAGCAGTACCAGCAGCCCTTGGATGAGACAGCCCTAGGCAGAAGGGAGGGGAGCACACCTTGTGCATGAGAGGCTCGTGCATGTCCAATACAGAGAAGCTATCAGGCGGTTAATTAGACCCAGCACTACACTCCTGCTGAAGTCTATTAGCAGAGTTTTAGCCGACTGCTCCCTGTTTGGGATAACTGATGTGAGCATGGTGGGAGAGAGGCAGCAGGAAGCTCCAGAAAGGAGGATTTGTGCTCTGGCTGGTGTGGGGGAGTGAAATCCCACGCTGTTCCTTGCTGGCTTTTCTCAACAGCAGAGCATCTTATTCATCTCCTTCCCTCCTGCTCACAGAGTGATGTCCCAGGCAAAGCAGGAAGCAGCTGTGGCCTGGATTACCTGGTCTGATTCAGCGCTCTGATAAAGCCTTTGCAGCCCTTGGAGAGGAGGAAGGAAGCAGCACAATAGCAGAGGGTCAGAGGAAGGGTCTGTGCAGGAAGACACCCTTCCCTCCCTCCTATCCCTTGCCTAGAGTCTTGGGACTGATCATCCCCTTCCCTTGGACAATGGCCATGCTGTAGGAGGGGGAAGTGTCTTGGTGCAGGGCTCTGAGCCACGGTGCCACTTATTTCCCTGTGCTCCAGGTGCCAGCAGGAGCTAAGCCCTCCAAACACCGGCGAGCAGCTCACCCTCGATGCACAATCAGGTCACAGAATCATAGAATGATAGGGGTTGTAAGGGATCTTTGGAGATCATCTATTCTGCCCCCCACATTGCAATTCCACAAGCAGACAAAGGACAGGGAGCTAATCATGGGGTCAGGAGCCCACTCATGCTGGTGCCCTGGACAGAGCTGTATGTCCTGTGGAGGAATGCTAAGCAGACCATCACAGCCACCACGTCTGTCCTGCACAGTGCATGAAGGGTGACCGAGGAGAAAACAAGGTATCAAGTGTTCCAGTGCCATGGGACCTGCCCTCTCCTCAGAGAGGCTAACCACAGCTTAGACCCACCCAGACTGAAGCCATGAATGGCACTGCAGACCTCACCTGCCTGTTGCAGTCCCATCCTGGCAGCCACTGTTATGTGCTTCTCCCCATCTCATTCTCCCTTTGTTTCTCCTGCTCCTCCCTCACATGCTCTCATTCATGCAGATACGCAAGGCTCCCTCTCTGCTACTGAACTGCCTCCAGGAGCCTCTCCTTCTGCTTTGCCCAGATTATTACTTTTCACATTTTCTCTTTAACAATGGTAAACTCTCCTGAGAAAACAGAGCACTCCAGGTAGGAAACCTGTTCACCTCCACACAGGTTTCCTTATGCACTCTCTACCCTGCCTTCCCCTCAGCCCCAGTCCCAGGGGCTGCAGAGGTGGAAATTCTGATGCTGCGCTAGCCCATATAAAGAGCATCCAATAAAGAGCATCAAAGAGGAATGAAACACAAAAGCCACTTGGGGTAAAATAAAAACTCTCGATGCATAGCAAGGAGAGCTGGGGTGGGAATATTGCCCACCTGATCGTGACAAGAAGGGAACAGAGAAGAAGAAAGGTTCATCTGCTTGGCATCTGCACAAGTGTGCAGTGGGAAGCAATGAATGAGGAGGTGCTCTCCCTCACATCCGTGTAAACAGACCCCTGCCCTGGCCTGCCCTTGCCTTGGGACACAGATGCAGGCTGTGGTGGAGCTGCTCTGCTGCCTGTGGGAAGCTCCAATTGCTTCCTGAAGCATGCTTGGATAAATGGCACCGTGGGAATTCAGAGCAGGAACCCGAGGACAAGCTCAACCCAGCTCTCAAAGGCTTGGCTTTCCTGGGATCATCACTGGAGGACTCCGAGGACATGTCACTATCGATCACAGAGAACTAGCAGATATTGGCTGGGATTTGTCCATACATTCAGCCCCCTCAGATTCATTTTCCCCTGGGATGATTCTGGCTCGACTGTTGCTTCCTGTTTGGAGCCAGAGCAGAGGACAGATGAGGGGCGCGTGCGGAGCATCCCAGCCTTCCATCCCTGCTTTTGCTCCAGAGTTTTTGCTGGGGGATGGCAGTGGTTGCCAGCTGACCTTGCAGACCCAGCACACCCTGCAGGATTTATAATCTGAGATGCTGAATGTTTACATGCATTTCTTCCTGCAGCACGTGTAGAAAGGCACCCTAAACCACAGTCTGTGGGGTAGATTCATGCTATCAGGCATCCTATGTTGTGAGCTACTCACCACCAGCCACAATCACAGCAGAGGAAACCTTCATCCTAGGACATCTGCCCTTACTTTCAGCCTCCTCCATCCCAGTACCACCTCCAGCCCCTTCCCAACCTACTGCCCTATCCCCTGCCATCACTTCCCTGCTCTTTGCTCCTGCAGGAGCCATCTGTTTCTCCTTCTCTTTCCCAGAACATCCCCCACAGCAGTCGCTTACTCTGACATCCAAGAGTTATTTAATGTATATTTTGCTTCTTGTAAATGCAATTTGGTGGATGGAAATGTGGAGGAAACCATGTGAGCAGCAGCCTCCCGGCGGACCTCTGGCAAGCACTCAGCCCCTTCCCTGGTGCTCAAGGGACCTGTGAGCGAGACAATCAGCCCCTTGGAGCATCTCTGTTGTACAACAGTTAGTGCCCAATGCCAGCTTCCCATTCCTCACCCTGAGGGCATCTCCCATTAATCAGCCTGGCTTCTGCCTGGGCTGAAGGTCCCCTCTGGGCCACAGGCACCCCTTGTCTGGCAGCTCATCACACCACTGTCCCACTACGCTCAGTGCTTGGGAGGGGAAACGGGGTGAGTACGAAGAGCATCACTTTTCCACAACCAACAACATTGAGCTTACAGACAGATTAATTTAGCATGAACGAAATGCTATTGCAACACACATGCCCTGCAGCTATAGGGACCAGGCATTTCTCAAGCTCCTCTGGGTTGGGTTATTTTTTCTCTAGCAAGAATGTTAGTCAAAGCAGAGCTGCCATTGGCTTGAGGGTGCCAGTGTGCCAAGGGGCACTGAGGTCAGTTGGAAAACTGAGACTGGCCAGGGAGCACAAGGGATGAGAGAGGCAGAAAGCAGCAGAGGGTCACTCAGAGAGCCTGGGAGAGGGTCTGCAGATGGTCCCTGGTGAGCACACTGCACGGAAATGAGAGGCAGGCAGGCAAGTGGGGTTGCCAATAGCTGTTACTGTATCTTGCATCAGAGCAGGAACACAATCCCTGGATGATCTGGCATGATCCGGTCTAAGCAAGCAGAAGATGAGTGCAGGCTCTGTCCCGGGGTACATGCCACAGTTTCACCCTGCCATTGGGCATATTCCTGCTCTGGGTTGCTTCTGGGTGGCTGTACAGCTGCATGCAATACTCACCCACTTCTATAAAACAGTCAGCTCACAAAATAGTTTAACGGAGCTGTTGCACATGGCACAAGCTAAGGATATGACAGCCAAGTAAACAGCACTGCTAAACAACTGCAAAGGGCTTCCAAAACAGTGTCCAAGTGGCTCACACCAGGGCCAAGACAACCAGAACCTTCATGGTCTGGAAATGGGGCTGACTCAGTGTGCTGAGCTAGTTTGCTGAGTTAACTGAGGATAGGCAGAACATAAGCAGCTACGAAGATTCACTGAAGGTCCAGGCATATGAGAAAGACCATTTCTCCAGTGTACAGTGAGCACACGGCTCTCAAAGTAGAGACCCAGGGATCAATGTGGAGGGTGCTTCCAAAATACCACCCTAGGAAGGGGCAAAACTTCCCCCCAGAAGCTTTACCAGACCATGATACTGTCCCTTCTTCTCCTCCATTCCATGGATGTGGGAGATTTGAGGGATTTGTCCTGGCAAAGGCACTGGAGGAGACTAGGCTGAGTGTGAGGAGAGAGGACCCAGGAGGGGACAAGCGTGAGAAAGGAACTGGGAACAGCTACTGAAAGCACTGGACCAGCGCGCTGGCCAGGCAGCAGCCTGAGCATACCAATTTATCCAGTGCATAATTAAAATCTGGAACTCACTGCCCTAGGAGGTGTCATGGGCCAAAGACATAAACAGATCTGAAAAGAGATTAGACAAAGCTGTGTCAATGAACATGATGATCTGGGTGCAGTTTTCAGCTCTGAAATCTCCTGAAATGATGTTTGCAGGATTCTGAGGGAGGGCTGAGAAAAGGATTCTTCTAAACCTCCATTGTTTCTGACTCTCTTCCCCTTGGCATTCTAAAACATCCATCTGAAGGATGACTGATGGGCTATGTGGACCTTTGGACTGAGCCACCATGGCCATGCTATGTTCTTGTGATCTTTCTGCACTTCTCTGTTCTCATGCCTGCTCTTTGCAAGAGCAGATCTCTTGTGGGGGCTTTCCTCATCATCCTGCCCAATGCATGCAGAGATGGGAATTGCATCAGCACCAGTCTGACATGCACTGTGTTCAGCATCGCTGCTGTAGTGAGGGCAGTGCCACCAGCAACAACGCTGTGCAAGAGGATGGGTCCTTCCCGGCCATCTCATACTCAGTTACAGCCAGAAACTCTTATAAAAAATGGAAATTCAAACACAGCTAAAAATGTTGAAAGAGTTGCAAGCCACTAGGGTTTGCCAGCACAGTCCATGGGAGAGGAGGGGACTGTTTCCTGTGAATTGTATAACAACCTTCCCAGTCCCTCAGGTCTAATTTAGAGTTTCAACCTGCAGGGAAGATATCTGCAAGCCAAGAGCCAGATAGATGCGACAGAGGAGCTGGCAACCCTTCCAAAGTGATGAAGACAGATTGGTTTTTGCAAGACATGCATAAGATTGCATTTTTCTGACTCATATTAGAGGTGAAGCTCCATGAATGCTGGAAGATGGTGTCCCTCTTGGAGACAGTCAGCTGCACCATGGTATCCTCCCACAGCTAAAGTCAGGACCAAGCTCAGTGTGGGGTTGCTGCCTCTGTGACAGGTCCTGGGCCAGTTCTGCTTGTGTGCCATAACATTTTAAATCTTCACTCTAACCCTCTGATTTCTGTTTAATAATTGTTGCTTGATTTCCTCTGCCACACGTGAATTCTCCACCCCATTCTGCCCTTCAAAGCTGGTTCCAATTTTAATTTCTAAAGTGGCAAACAGAAGCTGTGTATTTTGGTCATTCATGACAGCTCTTTTCTGCCTTTATTCTCCTGCACCAGCATGGATCAAGGTGATTTTGGAAGCAGGTGGTGCAGTTCCAAGGTCCCTTCTCTGTGCTTTACATGTACAGGTGAGACAGTTTTGTTTCCTGTGCACATTGCTCTCCACTGAAGTCAAATGTCACCAGATCGTTTTCTGGCCCAGGCACTCAGTTCCACAACAACATTTGGCAGCTCCTCACTGTCAGATTTTCTTTGCCTGTCCAAATTAATTTTATGCTATTGGTGAGTTCAGCATCCTCACTCCTCCCTGCCTTCACAGACCATTTATGCCTGTACTGAGCACTGCAGCCCAGCTCCTCATTTGACTTCATGGGCCAAATTCATCCCACCTGTGAAGACCAATATTTTGAAGACCAATATTTTTTGTCTTTTCTTACCTGTTTTCCAACCAGGAAAATTACCCATTACAGGAATTTCCTTTTTTACCCACAAGTTAATCTCCTGATGAGTCTCTGATGAGGGATGTTGCTCAAAAACATTCTGAACATCCTAACGGATTATATTGACTACCTCACCCCTACGCACATATTGATCCCTTCAGTGAACAATAATGGATTTCTGATGTGTGATTTCCTTCCAAAGAAACTGAAACAACGTTTCCTGTTATGTTCTATTTATTAATTTACCTAATAGGTCTATTCTTTGTTACCATTTCTACCCACTTACCTGACTCAGAAGTCTGACCTACTGCTCTTTAAGACTCTACTTCCCATTTAATCCTTTACAAAAACCCCACAAACATCCCTAGTGTCACATTTGATTCCTTCCCTTACTTTGCAATAGAGACCATTTTAAACTGTAGTTTATGTATTGTAGTTAGTGGATGGGGTATATTATCTTTTCTTCCCGCACAATTTTTGGGTGAATCTCCCTGGTTCTGCAATTAGTCCCCATTCATGCTGCCAATTTGTCCTAAATTCTCTCTTCTAATGGCACTTCCATTTGAATCAATTCATTTGATTTTTTAATATCAACCTGAAGTGCTACCTGAGGCTAAGCCAGCCTTGGGGAACTGAAGACTCCTGGTTTTTCCTTCTTTCTCCTTTCTCTTTACTTTCCTTACTGACTCTCTAGCTGAGTTTCTCCCCCTCCCATTTTCTCAGGGACTGGGTTTCTCTCCTGCCAGCCCTGGTATCTTCTCCGGATTTATAGCCTAACTATGTTCTCAATTAGCATGTTCCTTCCAGCTTTTATGGCTTCCAAGTCACAACATTTTCAAAACTATGGCAACATATTATAGAGTGTACATGTAAAATAGGTATTAGCTGCACCTATATCTTCCTAAACTCATAATTTCCATCTTCTGTTGAGCTCTCCAAAGTCTACACAAGACTTGGAGGCAGATGTGACTTTAGACAGTGCTTCCTTCCCTGGTGTAACTTGGTGAGTGAAAAGATCTTTCTGCTGTTCACTCTCTACCCTAGCTCCTCTTGTGCAACTGCACCGAGCTGGAAATAATTGTAGATGTCCTTCCAACAGCTTCTCTACTGCTTTGCCTCCTCCTCCAGCTCCTCAAGAGCCCTGGTCAGATCTACCATTTTCCCAAGGACAGTCCTCGCTGCTCTCCTTGAAGGTAAGGTGGAGTGCGGTAGAAGCCAAAGGATAGCTTTCAGGATGCCTCTCTAATAAAACCAGGAGTGGATGAGGATTCAGTTTGTGGATGGAGAGAGAGCAGCTGCTTGGTGAGCTGGTATGTCCTGAAGCAATGGACTTCTGTCAGTGAGGGGCTCTGTGCTGCGGGATCTGAAAGCTACATATGAAAGCACCCAGGAGACTCTCTAAATCTCACAGTGGTGTGTTGACTGCTGACCTGCATTATCTCCATGTTTGCTCCCTGGGCTAGACACTGTTAAGATCCTCAGCTAAGCTGCTGAGCTGCTGTAGATAGAGGAAGGGAGACTGTAGTTTGCAAAGGCAACCCTGTGGCTCTTCTAGCTTCCCACACCAGGATTTTGATGCGGAACAGCATGAGCAGACAGTGATCAAACACTCTGGATCTCCCTTCAGCCTTCATTGGGGGGATCTTCTAAGCTGTCTGCCTGCTAAAGACTGACTGGGGAATGCAGTTTTTCTTCTGCTACATCTTCTTCCCTCTCATTGCCCAACTTTATTAGTTCATGAAATGAAGCTGAACATCCCTTAGGAAAAGACTGTAAACCCTGCCTGACTCACTCACTTCCTCCACTGTAAGCTGGTGTTGCATAACCTAGTGAGTGTGTGGCGTGATGGACCATTTCAAGACTGAAGAGCTAAGTGCCTGGTGAGATAAAAGAGAGTTGTTTACTGTGGTGGACGAGTTGCATGGGAGGCTACATTCATACCTGACATGAAGCTGAAATATTTGTGACTCCAGAGTTACAACACAAGCAGGATTTAAAGACTTTGCTGTCTGAGCAGAGATGCAATACAGCAATAGCTTGGTCCAGCCCGGGTGTCCTCTCCTGATGGTGCAATCCACATGAGGACAGATGGCTCAAGCAGTCCAGTGACCAAGACAAATCTGTTCTCTATACATGTTTTACTTAAACCCAAAAGAAACAAAATTCAGAAGTTTTGAACCATTCAAAAGACAAAGCCACGTGCATGCCCGATTAAATCATAAGTCATAAATTAAATTAGATGAACATTATTCTACGTGATGCACAGAAAGCCTCAGAGAGAGTGGCAGGTAGCAGGGACTCTAAAGAAATGGCAGGGAAGCTTTTGGGAGGAGCTCGACGTGCACTTTGGCAAGGTGTATGACAGGATAGCTAAGCTGAAGCTAGTGGTTTTATTAAACCATTTGGACATCAGGAATGTAAGTGGGTGTCTTTTGGTGTTAGTTCTGCTCCCAGAGCATTTGAAAGGATAATAGCACTGGTCTTGGAGGGATTTCAAGAAGCTGAAATTAGAATGAATGCTGTTTTTAATTTGGACTAACGAGCTTAAAGAGCAAAATGAAAGAATCTGAGCAATTTTGCAGAGTCAAGACACTTAACACTAAGCTGAGGAACATCAGAATGTGATCTGGGCAAGCTTTTTCCATCTTACACACAGAAAGAGCAAACAAGACTCGGAGTCTGACTCAGGTTAAATGGTTAATTATTGCTGCTATTGTTGAACTCTGACAGTGCAGCAAATCAGTGATGTATGAGAGAGAAATAAAGCCAGACTTGCTCTGAACAGCCTGCAATGCAAGGGAGAATGCAGAAAGCACTAGAGACTCTTAGCAGTGCAAGTGTATTTATTAGTGTCATCTCACTTCTCCTGAGATTGACAGAAGATGGGGATCTTTAGCATGGACTTGACTAGAGTGAGATGATAGCCTGAGGGACAAGCACTGGGTGAGTGTTAATAAAAAATACCCACACGCACATGAAATACCCAGATTTATTGGGATGGTCACCTGCTCAGCAGAACTCACTCCAAATCTGTCTGTGGTAGATAAACCCTCAGGGATTTACTGGACGATGACATTGTCTCATTCTGAGCAGCCACACTGGTATTAAGTTAAAATTAAAATACCTATCACCTTGCAACAACAGACTTTAAGGTTTGTTTGGAGAGCATCCAACCATATTCACTAAAAAAAATGTATGTGCAATTACATTTGGGCAAGATCTCTGCAGCAAGGGGCAAAAAGATAATAAGTATTTCCAGCTGTGTCAGAAAGTCTGGTGATCTGAAAACCTTTCCACCAGCTCCCTTCTTCTTGAGAACCAGATCTTTGCAGGTGGTGCTTGAACTCCCTCATACAGTGGAAAAAAACCCAGAGATCTGTGAGGACTTGAGTGCAATGGTGGCTGAAAATGCAGTTGTTCTTTCCATGGAGCCTGAGCTAGGTTTGGCAGAAACAACCAACACTTTCAACTAAGGCTTGATAGCATCTCTTACTAGCTTTCAATGGAGGTTTAATTTCTTGCAAAGAAAATCTTATTCCTTGTTAACATGAATGTTCATGTTTCAGGTGAAAAACACAGGCAGCATGTTTTCCAGTTTGCCAGGACAGTGGTGCTGGAGTGAGATGCACTTCCAGAGATTGGGAGGATCTCAGATGAATCCCTGCTCACATGCCAAAGGCTGTGCTGGTCTATGCTCAGCAGATGTTAACCAGTCTCTGCCTGCCCAGCTTGAGAACTACTGCCTAGATCATCAAATGCCCTCAGACCCTGTGTCTTGGTTCATCTATTGACCCTAATGGCTTGCCATGATGTGCAGACCCCCAAGAAGCCATATTTAAACTGCTCACACTAAAACTGCAACGATTGAAGCAGAAAGGCAAAGCCACTTCAAGGAGCAGATTAGTTCTGCTACTGCTGAGAAGAACCAAGGCTTCCTTCGGCCAAAGCAAGCCAGAGTTATCTACTGGGGCTCAGCACTGCTCCCAGCCTTTGCCTGGGACACATGATAAAACGCGCTCTCCATTCCATCCAGCCCCACTCTGTGTCCCTACACCTCACCACTGTCCCTCTCTGTCCCAAAGAATCCTTCATCTGGCCTCTTTGGCAAGATGGGGAAGACAATTATCCTGATCTTTTGTGCCACAACAAGGATTAAACTGTCTGAAAATCATGCACTTTCCTCTGAACTCCAGCTGCATCCCTTAGTAGAGCTTTCTCCTTCTTCCTCCCCTCCTTCTTGAACCTCACTTACTGTTTCTCTCTTCCAAATACCGGTGACCAGAGTGCCCAAGCACACGAGAGGCAGAGGAAAGGAACACCCTGCCCTTCCCACCTTATTGGGTAGAAGGAGCAGAGGCTGGGCGGGATCTGCCGGGCTCTCAGAGCCAGCAGGGCGGGGAGGCTTGAAACAATCCAATTTAGTCGGCGCTGCTCACAGGGACATGAATAATGGGAAGTTGATGCTAAACTGGAGCCATAATTTTCATACCAGTGCAAACAGATCCAAATTGTGATAAAAGGTTTTCATCTGCGGAGGCTTGGAGAGGCCCCTGAGCTCTGATTTACTGCGCCTCTTAATGTCGCATCTGACAGCACTTTGCAAACAAAATGTTCTGGCCATAAACTAGCAGGAGAGTGAGTTAGTGATGCTGGGGGAGGGGATAAAAGGAGACGGTGGGAGAGGGGTGAAAGGGATGTTGTTACTGCACTATTGCTTGAGTATCACTGCTGTATTTGTTGATTTACCCATAAGGGCAGCAGAAGAGCCTATAAGAAATGACCAAGGCAAGAGGCAAAAGGAAGGTGAGGCTGAAGGCAGAGAGCTACCCAGCTTTGTGAAGCTTAAAGGAAAGCATCTAGCTCCTCCTGCCAATCTCCACAGGAGCCACATGGGAGTTCAAATGGGAATCTGAACTATTACTGTCTCTGAGGGCACCACGGGGATATCAGTGTCGCTCCTGCATTCCTGAATTAACAGATCCAGGTGCAAGCTGCTTGAGCTGTGAGGACTCATGGTTTGGCAGGGACAGACATCAGCCAGGTTGCTTTCCCCACCTTTTTCTGCCTTCCTTCTCTATTCCTACGGCTGCCTCATCCTCTGACCCCACCACCTTCCTTCTTCCAGGAACCTTACCCCAAGCTGAGAACAGAGTCCCACTTCCTCCAGGGAAAAGATCTCCAGACCAAGAAAGAGCAAGTGAGACAGAAAGTCTACGAGGAGAGGCAGACATCATGAAAGGGCAGACATCCCTAGAAAGGGGTCTCTGGCTGCCATGATCTCCCCTTTCAACCTCAAATATGGCCAGCTGAGAAGCCCTTTACTGGGCTGAAGCTGGTCTCAGGTCCTGAGGTGGATTCTAGCAGGGTTGCTGGGTTAGTTGGGAATATAGGTAAAGAAGCAGGAGCTGGAGGCTAATGGAGCACAGCCCCCAGGTGTCTGAGCACGCAGGCTGCTACGTTTTGCACCAGTAGAAGCTTTCTCAGCCTGCTTGGCTTCATTCCCAGATATAATGAGCTGCAGTAATTGAGCCTGGAGGTCAAAAATGTGTGGCTCACTGTTGCTCGAGTGTAGAGGGCACTGTCTTCTGCATAGGAAAGTCTTGGTGAAGGTGATGTCTTGTCTCCATGGATATCTGGATGTTGAGCAGCATGCATGGTGCTGAAATGATGAAGAAACCAGCTGCAGTACCTGTAGTGCCAGGCATACTGGCCAGGCCCAGAGTTAATGTGCAGGGTGGTGCTCAGCTGCCTAGGTAAGCACCAGATTGGAGCAGTGCCAGGAGGATTCCAGTGCCCAGCCTGTGGCTCCAAGGTGCTTGCAGGGGATGTGGCACCTGTCTGACAGGCAGCCTAGATGGCAGGGAGGGCATGCAGCCCACATGCACTGCTTCTTTATCCCTTTCCTCCCTGCCAGCTAAAGGTTAAGGTGGGATCTCATCCAGCTTCTGTTAGGTCTGATGGTCACGCTCAGCTTCTCTAGCCAGTGGAGAGGAGCAGGCAACAATTTGTCCAGTATACCTAAGAACAAGGGTTTTGGACACTCAGAAAGACTAAGTAGGTCTCTGTTGGATCCAAGTTCACACTGAAATTCAGTCAGAAGTCCCTCAATCCTAGATCATGATTTGTTTCTACCAAAACTTGCGATCACATTCAGCGTGGTTTGTTGTGTTCTTCCTTGACCTGTTCATCACCTTTGTCTTTCTGGCCTGGGTAGAATCTTCTGACATGTGAATATCATGACACCTTTAAAACATCTAGATGTTGTTGTGAGTACCTAATTCATTCAGAAATGAGTGTTCTGGGGGGTCCTACGGCCCAGACTTGTGAACCAGAAAACATTCAGCCGTGTGCTACACGCTTGCTTAGCAAGCAAACTATCCAGCAACACTTTGACTAAGCACTGACACATTTGTCATCTGAGCTGCCTCCTGTCCCCTGGGAAAAGTAAATGACATTATTATAACCCAGGCGGATAATATCAGGGCCTCCTGCCTCCTCTCCCCCTCATGTGCAATGACCACTTCAGTGCTGAAGGCAGATGAGCATCTTCTTAACAACATTCCCATAAGCGCATCCTAACTCCAGAGAGGACTAACCCCTGTAGCCATTCATAATGTGGTTGAAAGCAAGCAGGCTGGGATTTGCTTCCCCATCTTTATGTGTCAGGCCTTGCTCATGCTGAAGAAGCATCAAGCTCAGCAAGGAAAGGAAAAGTGAATGAAAATACCTGAGGCAAGAGGCCATCCGTCTGCCTGGGGCATGGCCCTCACTCCCTTGTGGTGCAGAATAATCAGTGCCAGCAAAACACTTCTCCGTGTCAAGCCTTGTCCCCCTTGCCCTGCAGCACAGCCTTTCTTGCAGAAGCTGTGTCCTTTCATGGCTGCATCTGCCCTCTCTCTCAATTTTGAGGCAAGATCTCCCTTACACTTCTTGGGGATTTGTCCTCATCTCCACTAATGGTCTGAGATGATCCCAAACCCCTCATGATCCCAAGCTGCCACTGTGATCCCAAGATCCTCAGCCTTTTTATCTGATCTGGCTAGAGATCCTGTATGGGCCTGGAAAGTCCTTTATAAAATGAATCATAGAATTGCCCAAGTTGGAGGTGACCTCCAAAGGTCATCTAGTCCAACCCCCTTGCAGTGAATAGGGACATCCTCACCAGATCAGATTGCCCAGAGCCTTGTCCAGCCTCACCTTGAGTATCTCCAAGGATGGGGCCTCAACTACCAACTTGGTCAACCTGTTCCAGTGTTCAATGACCCTCCTGCTAAAGAACTTCTTCCTAACAGCCAATTTAACTCTCCCTTCTCTAATTTGAAACCATTGCCCCTTGTCCTAGCACTACAGCCCTTTTCAAACAGTCCCTCTCCAGCCTTCTTGTAACCCCCCTTCAGGAAGTGGAAGGTCTGTGTTCAGTCCCGCTGGCGCCTTTTATTCTGCAAGCTGAACAACCCCAGCTCCCCCAGCCTGTTCTCATAACAGAGGTGCTCCAGCTCTCTGATCTGTTTCTTTTTGAGAGGTAACTACCACTGACCCTCTGAGGCTGTGAGTTGTGATGTTTGCTGTAGTCAGATGAAGGCTGCTGATGTTGCAGCTGTTTTCTCAGTCTCCACTTGGTCTCTCTCAATATGCATTGCCCTGGAGGGAGCAATTTCTGTGAAGCTAGGGATGGTTCTGGAGAAAATACAGAGCATGAAGGAAAGCAAGACAATGCGGTCAGGAAGAACACCAAAGATGCCCAAGGTCCTAGACCAGAGAAGTGTATAGCCATATCCAAGACACCCCAAGTGACTTGAAACCCAAACTCAGGGTGAAGCATGTAGGCTTTCTCAGCAAAGACTGAGAATGAATAGCATTGCAGCTGAGTACCACATAGTAAGCACTCTACAGTGTTGGCCAAATGTAAGAGAGAACAAGGTGTCAAGCCGTGATGTATGGCTGAGTATAATGCTCACATCAGGTACTCTATTGCCCACACACGTGTGTCTTCTTTTATTCGATCCTAGTGGTGAAGAAATGATGGACCTATATGCTGAGATTTTTCTTTGTTTCTTTTCATCAGCTTGTCTCTCAAACGGGAGACAGGAGACCCGAGATACAAATATCTGCTCTGGGTTTAGGTAGACCTCT
Source organism: Upupa epops (assembly GCA_013397515.1). Classification (NCBI taxonomy): domain Eukaryota; kingdom Metazoa; phylum Chordata; class Aves; order Bucerotiformes; family Upupidae; genus Upupa; species Upupa epops. Next base: position 553,200 of record VZRI01003033.1, read on the forward strand.
GTATGGTACCATCTGAATGATGCAGCACTGTGTGGCTTTGCCAGCTAGACCAATCTGGAAAGCCAGGGCTTTATTTCAGGGTCAGGAGCTTTAGAATCCTCTGAGGTATAATTTGCCACAAAAAGCAGGTGTTTCTAAGGCCAGAGATGATCTCATCTGCTGGGGCAAGAAAGCCACATGATGTGCCTTCAAAACCAGCCCTTCAGAAACACACAAGAAGCGATGGTGCTGTTAGACATACTCACATAGTTCATGCTGAGCTCACAACCTCCCCATCTAGGGACTGGGCTGCTTTGGCTGTTGTCAGAGCAACAGCAGCTGTTCTGCATTTTCTCCTGGCAATAAAGTTTTGCACTGAACCTCAATGACAGTTACATGTACTCCCAGCCCAGATGCCTTCATGATATCTCCTTCTTGTGTTGCTGCACAAAAGAGCCAGCATGCATGGTGGCATAAAGCATATTTTTAATTGCCCCCAGTGAGAACTCATGGCAAAGATCATCAGGCCAGTAAAAACAACGCCATTCACAAGTGAATTCCCTATATAAACCATGCTGCAATAACACAGGGCAGGTCATACTTCACTGCCAGCTGTGCTTCCCACCTGCATGCTGTTCAAAAACTGTGGGAAGTTGGAGGAGATGAGATCAGTTTCTTGCAGCCAGGTTATAGTGTTGGGTCTCACTTCACCACCGATGGATGGTACAGCAAACACTTGGTGTAGAGACATGTTTGCATAGGTCACTGCTGACAAAGGAGAAGGTCTCCATCACACTAACACCCTGCTGCATTGCTAGAGACAGGAGTTAAACATGCCATCCCTTCTGCCACCACCTGCAGGCAGGTTCTGCTCCTTTGGCACACCCTGGGTGTTCAGCATCCCTGGGTGGTGAGGAGAGCCTTCATGACAGTGATAAGCATGAGGGGATCTGGTCCAGTGCAAATGGGCTTTCTGAATACTTCTTTACTCTTCTCATTTGGTATGAGAAAAGTGGCATGTGTCCACTGAGACCAAAACAAGTACCAGCTGGATTTTGGGCTAAATCACTGCTCATGCAGGTTGAACTGGAGAATCTGCCTTCTCTAAGAGTTTTTCTCTGCTCTTTCCTTGTGTTTCTGCCACTTCCTTGCCCTCAGGGTTCTGTAAAACTGCTGGATCAAAGCTGCAGATCCACTCTGGGGGCAGCTTTATGAGAAATGGCAAAGAGGCAGCTTCTATTTCTGCCAGGCAGAGTGCTCAGCATTGGCCAGCACAACAGCTCCATAGGGCAAATCCCCCACGTGTGGTTGCTCTGCATCCAAGGAAATTCCTAATCCACCTGCTCCTTGGAGCTGCTGGCCGGAGAGGGCTTAGTGCTCCCAGCACGGAGAACTCTGGAGCCCTGCCATCCACCTCCCATAGTCTTGTGCCACTGCTGCACTGAGTCCTTCCTGAGCAGCACAATAGCTCTCCACAATAGCTCTTCCTCTGCCCCTCTGAGGACAGGGCTGCAATCTTTCTAATGAGTTTGTTCAAAATGAATTTTCCAGATTTTTACCACAATTGCTGCCTCCCCAACCCCCGCCCTCTCATTCCCTTTTTCCAGCTGCCTGACTCCAGCACTCCCCAGCTCACCCAGAGCTGAAGCTGTTTTCTCTCTTCAGTGGCAGTTTAATTATATGAACTGTGGTGGGTTTTCTCTTTTTAACTTCCTTTCAGTTGCTATTTGGTGTGTGAACTCAATGTTCATAATGTACCCTGGGAACCCCCGCTCTGCGTGTGCTCCACTGGGTCCCAGCACTGCTGATTAGAAAGAGATCCTTTATCCATTCTGGGGAGGCTGGCATGTCAAAGCAGCCCAAACTTCACCATTCAAATCTCCCCCTTTTCTAAAATGCCTGTTGGTCCCCACCACACTCAGAACCTCTTTGAAAATCCCTGCAACTCGAGCAGCCAGACTGATGCTTTCATCAGTGGGGTCACGGCTCCTACCAAGAGTTATTAGCGCGCCTTTCTCTATTCTTTAAAGCTCTTTCATATAATGTTCCGTCTGTTTGTTTTTATAAAGGATTTTGTATAGATTTGCCACCGAGGTGGTTCTTTCTGTGTGGAGCTTTCTCTGGGCTGGTGCCCTTTGCCTCTTCCCCTGCCTGCCTTGGGCATTCTCCCTGAGGGGCTGTGGGACTGGGGCTGCTTGCCTGGGAATCTGTAAGCAGCACTGATTTTGCAGGGTCCCAGATGTCCATGAGGATGGGTCAAAGCTCCTCCCAGAGATCTCAGGCCAAATGAGCACTGATCCCGACAGCTACAAGGCACACAGGCTCTGCAGCTAGGCATCTTTACCAGATCTAATCCCATCTTCATTGAACTATCAGGGTTTCCCATCTCCGAGATTTGTAAGCACATCTGCATTCTCCTGGCACATCGGACTGGCCCCCAAAGGAGGGACACCAGGGCTTTTCCCACCCTGCCCACAGCCACTCCCCCTCCCACCCCTGCCCCCTGGCCTGCCTGTGGCAGCCACATCCCACTCAGAAACTAGCTCCTGCCTTTTGTTTCTCCTTGTTTCTGCAGCCACAGCAGATTATCCTCTCTCTCCAACACAGCCAGCAACCAGGTTTCCACAGAAAGACAGTTCTGGCGGCTCCCAGAGCCCCACAGCAAGGTTGAGGCTTCTCAAGGACCCAGGAAAGCAGTGGCTGGGTCATGCCTCCAATGGGACACATCAGTTTTACTTCTCTTCTCCATTGACTATCGTGTTTCTTTTCCCAGTATTCAACTGGTACTACCGTAGCCTCCTCAGGATGTTGTCTGTCCCTGTCTCCAGTCTCCAAAGTTCTGCCCCATTCCCCAGGCAAGGATCCCTTTCCTTGCAGATGCCTGGCAGCATGACCTTGTCTTCTGGCTAAGCCAAATGTGTGATCCTGTCCAAGGGTGGCCACCAGGGACCTCATCCAACCCATTTACAGATCTAACCTTCTTCTGATCTCTGCTAAATCCACATCCTTAGGCATGCCTTGTGGCCTTAAGTCCCTCCAGCTAAGCTTTTGCTGTACATATGAAACTATTTCCTTTTATCAGTTTTAATTAGGATACCTTCTAGTTTAATAATCTGGCACTTTTGCTTTGAAAAAAGAGGAGTGGTGGGACACGCAGTTCACTACATGATACCTGTAATGAACAGGTACCCAGCATCATGTCTCCACTCACATCTCTTTTCCAGACAACATGATCCCAGCTCTTTCCAGTTCCCTGCATGCTGAGTCCCTGAAGTGCAGCACTTCCATGATGTTGGCTTCTTCCTGCTGTGCTTGCTTCTAGGCAACATGACATAAAGGAGTATCTAGGTGTTTCTTAAAATTTGCCTGCAAGAAAGCAAAGCTGTGAGCTTCACCTGTGACCACCTGCCACTCAAGTACTTGGCCTGGTTTTGCTCAGCCTCCAATGTGAAGACAGACCCATAGTACCTGTAATCCCATTTCTTCTGCATCCTGGTACAGCCAGTGGGTCCCTCATCAAAAAGGATGTGAGTGGAGGAAGAATATGTCCATGGTTAGCAATGGCCATGGCACATGAATTCACAGTCATGCTCAGCTCCTTTCACAGACGCATGCTCTTTGTCTTACTGGTGCACATATTTACACTGTCAGGTCATTCTCCTTGTGCTTCTACAGGCCTGATTTGCCTTAATTATTTGTGCCATATGCAAGGTCACTGTTGCCCTTTTTCCACATGTTATTAGCTAAGTCTTTGTGCCATGGCTGATAGGTACCACCAGACAAAGTCTTTCAGATTTTCCCTTGCAAGGGAGAAAGCATTTAGCCTTGGGAAGGCCAGCAGCGCCTCTGAAATGAGGGACACATGGGATGGGAGTGGGTGAGAGCAGGTCATCTATTAGCTAAAAGCCCTGCAGGAAAATCAATTCACTGCTACTGAGTTCTCCTCTGCATGTGCTGATATTGCTGGTGTTTCCTGGAAGAAGATACTGCCTTGCTGATGTAGTGTGTGTCTGCATGTGGAGGTGAGCGTGAGGAGAGAGTGTGCTGAGACACCTGGGCAGAGTTGTTCTCACTTGGCTTAGCCCCTCTTACTCATTTCTGTTTTGTTTGCATTCACTTCTAGGTAAGGTATGTCTGCTATACTCTGACACACGCCCAAAACCCACTCTATGAGGAGCCCAGGGTGATTAACTCGGGTGAAGACGCCTAGCTCTGGTCAGATTTGACTGACCCCATGCCTCATCCTTCCAGGAAGCATTTTGCAAGAGGCCTCATGACAAAAAAGTAGGAACAAAAGCTGAGCAAACTCCACGTCCAAGGAAGCTAGGAGCTCTTATTCTTAGAGAGTAAGCGAATACCTGAAGCAAATGAAAAATATCTAGGAGGGTTAGAAGGCATTCAAGCTCTGTCTAGAAGCTTCTCAGGAGACACAAAGAGGTACCCTACAGCTATAAGGAAGTCAAAGCCAATTGTCTGGAAGTAGAAGCTCTGAGCTGAGGGCTCAGATATTCAGGCAGTTTCAAGTACAGCCTGAAACTGCCTGACTGTATCTGGCAAAGGAGCTGACCCCCAACATGTCTCACTAGGACCTTCATGAACCTTCTCACTAGAAGCTTCATGAAAACAGAAGGAAGCACCATGCCCTGTCCTCTCTGACTCTTGCCTTATAAGAGGGCCCAGATAACTGTCTTGTGCACAAACCTGCGGGCTGGCAAAGTGCCAGCAACTATCCAACACAGATTCTGGTTAAAGTATGGCAATTGCTGACCTTTCTGTCCACTCTGCACCCCACAGGAGCCAGTCAACCAGTTCCCACTCAGGTGCAGGGCATCCCTGACCCTTTCCACTGCTGCTACCCTCCTCACCATGCAGTGGTATCACTGTATCACAGTAATGATGAGGCTGGACAAGACCTTAAAGATCATCCAGTCCAACCTAAAACCAACCAAGTAACCCTAAACATCTGACATCTTGCTCATGCCACTCAGCACTTCATCCAGCCTAACCTTAAACACCTCCAGAGACGGTGACCC
>VZRI01003033.1:558731-639406 GCA_013397515.1 Upupa epops
TCCAACCCATCATCAATACCATCAATGAAGATGTTGAACAGGACCAGACCTAACACCGACCCTTGGGGGACACCACTAGTAAGGGGTCACCAGCTAGTGGCTCCAGTCCATGTCTCAGTTCAAATGGGCAAGGCAAGGGAATGATGAATCAGGCAGGGAAAAGAAACAGAAGGGAAGATGAACCAGGCAGGGGTATGCAAGGAGATGAAGCAGACAGGGGGCTAATTTGAGGCTAAGATGCTGTTGTAGAAGTTCTTCTGGACCCATTTACCCAGAGCTGGCACTGATCCTTGCATGCTGTCTGGAACCATACAGCAATCTGTATTGGCCATGACTCAACAGAGGTGCAGGTGAGGATGTTCAGCAGGGCACTAGCTGATTTGCTGAGGAGCCTGTCAGGGCTTACATACTGAGCACAGCAGCCAGGATTGCAGCCAAAGTCAACAAGGAAGAGCAGTCCTGGTGGCAAGGCTGCAGGACGAGTTGGAGACCTCAAGTTCAGCCACGCGAGGGAGAGGCTGACTTCCACAGGGCTGTGCACACAAATGCATCTCATGTGCAGCACAGAGCAGGGGCTGCTCATTTGATTAATGGTCCTTTTGGACAGTTAGAGAAATGGTTAGACTCGGCTAGTGAGACAAAAGAGATTGGCAGTCATGTGAAAAATAAGGAAAAGGGTTCAGCAAAATCCTGGCACTGTTAAATGAATGTTATTAATTCAGAGTGAGCTGGGCCAGAGTGTCACAAACATCAAAGCCAGGCATTGCCCTGCCCGGGAAATGGGCAGACACTGAGCAGGGACAGCAGATACCAGTAATGCGGGCAGTGGCATCGTGGTCTTCCCTTAGATCTGGGCAGATGAACAACAGGGGTGGGAACTTGGCCATAGCTTTTGCTAACGCTGCTGGGAACTGTAGCCAGCAGCTCGTGGATAACAGTGATGAGAGCACACATGTGAGAAGCACCAAGGGCCAGGATGCAGAGCATGGGTAGGCTTGAACAGGACAGCAATGAGGCAGACCGCATGGTAAAACAGCACCTTGGATACTGCAGGGAAGGGGTGACAAGGTAGGGGAGACCTAGGAACTCCCCCAGATTCCATCATGACTAATCTGACCTATGGGTGATGGAAATACCTGGATGGCAGATGACCACCCTTGCTGTGAGTAGATTGTCTCACTCTGACATGCAACAGGGGGGACATGTTAGCACCAGGGTTGGGCTGGGAGGCAAGAGCTGCAGTGGCAGAATTATCTGCTGCTGCATTTGTAGGCTCAGAGAGGGTCCGGGTTCCTGTCTGGTCACAAAAACAATTAAGTTTCACAAGAACTGAAAGAAAAGCCCAAAGCAAAAAAACCATCCAGGGACAAAGAGCAGTTGTCAGCATTTCGAAAATGAAAAAGGAGCCAGTCATAGCCATTTCCCAGGATGGCCTCCCCATCTAGCAGGGACTTGCATGTGGGGGCTGCACAGACCCTCTGTCCCAGACAGGGATGGGGTGTGTTGGAGTGAGGGCTGTGGGGGGCACAAATCTGTGTGCTGGAGGATCTCCCATGTAGCCTGAACTTGCAGCTCAGCAGAGCCTGACGGAGCAGAGGGAGCTCCTAGCCTAAGAGGGGTGGTGTGATTCTCCCTGACTTCTGTGGGACTTCCCAAAATGCCTCTTTAGATATTAAACATCCCTGTGGGAGATAGTTATTCCTGTCCATGAGGTCATTCTAACCCTTCCCAGTGTAGACCCTATTGTGGACCTGCACAGATCTAATTTCCATCCATACATGGTGGACAACAAGCCAAGGGAGCTCCTCAGCGCACATGCCACTGCTGGCAGAGACCAGAGCAGGACTCTGCAGGACACAGTAAGCCTCAGGCTGCATTATGGGGTGTCTGTGGTACACCTGGCAATGGCTTCATCCCATCAGTGAGGGCACTGCCTTTGGTGTCCTGCCCAAGAGAAATGATTACATGGGTCTGCTGCATGCATTGCGCTTGCGGTCTGTGTTGTAAAGCAGTGAACAGGTTAGGCAGGAACAGGAAACCCTTTGGCCTCCAAATTATGGGGGAGTTGAGGCAGGAAGGCACCTTTCGGTGTCCCCCTAAATGCTTGTGTCTTTTTAAATGTCGTTTTGACTTTAGATTGTCAGCTTCTGCAGGAAGATGGGCAAATTGCTTGGCCTAGGGTGTTTCTGATGGCTTTGTAGGTTCTGGAAAGCAAAGTGAGAATATGAGGTCAGTCTGCAGAAGCGTGCCAACCTGCGTTTAACACATCTTAACTCTTCACACTGTCCTGCACCACTCATAACCCAGAACGCTTCTGTCGCCTCAGAGCTGGCTCCCTTGGGAGGGGGCGATGCCTCCAACACAAACATTCCTGCTGCTGACAGGTAACATTACAAAAATCAAGTATTTAGGTTGATGAGAGAATACACCCAAAGCATTTCCATGTAAGAAACTCCAAAGACATCTGTGCTACTTCTGAACCCTATGACCACCCCAGCAATGGCTGGTGAGGCAGGGGGGAGCGGAATGGAACAGAACAGGCACAAATATCTGTGAGATTGGAGTTTCAGGCTGATGAGAAGGAGCAAAGAAAAGTGAGTGTGAAGCACCTTAAAATCTCAGATTTGAATCACAGGGAACTTTACAGATACAGAGTTTCTGTGCTGACATCAGCTTAAGTGATTTTGAGGACTTTTATGTTCAGAGTTTGACAGACTGTCATGAGGAGACTATTTAAAATAACTCATGGAATTACATTTGTGCTAATTACAATCATGAGACCTGAAGCAAAGATTGTAGGCACTCCTCTCTGTGATTATATTTCTCAGTTATTTAAGTGGACCAGAAGTTTTTGCAGTATGTACCACAGGTCAATAAGCAGAAACCTCTGAAGCTTGAGAGAACGTGTTGGTAGCCTCTTGGGATGGAGGATCAGGTAGTGGCATGGAGCCAGAGGAGCCCATCATGCTGTTCCTCTCTGAGGCAGTTGCCTCCTGGCAGAACTGCTATTTCCAGCCATTGGGCTGCAAGCCTCCTCTGCTGCCGCTCATGAGCCAAGGGACTTAGATGTCACAGATAGGTTTTGACAGTCATCCCAGAGAAGTTTTCTTTCTAAAATCTGTCTCCAGGACCCGAGCTGAGCACTCCACTCTCTCCTGGGAGTTGATTTCTGCCATGGAATCTTTCCTGTTAATCAGGGTGCTTGGTCGAATGGGTCTGTGGTTCAAGGAGCTTGCTTTGACTGAGAAGGAGCTTCCTTCCTTTTTCAGTTCCACAGATTCAGCCACTTTCTCCTGCTGTCCCTGAAACTTTAGGGAAGCTGTGCTCTTTGGTCAGATGGCAAACAGCTACCAAGTCAAGCTGTAAGGCTGTATGTGTTGGTTGATCATAATGAAGTAGCAAAAGCCAGAGAGACAAAGGCACGTGGAAAAGGTTATAGGAGCAGGCAGTTGCCTGTTGCCACTTGGCTGAGATCAGCATCACAGATAAGCTACTGGTTTTGTAACAACCTCATTGGAGATTTTCATCAGGAGATGTGCCTTGCTGGTAAACAAATAGCACCACATGGTACCAACAAACCTCCTTGCACAGCTGAAGCTGTCCCAGGAATTGGCCTTTTGTACCCACCCTAAGAAACACAAACCAAGCAGGCAGCCCATCCAGATCATGCATAACACAGATTTGCCCATGGACTGATTCTTCAGGAGGGCTTTGTGCATCCCACATTGCGACCTCTCCAGCAGTACTGCTGCCTGCATGTGCCTCCAGGGTTTATGTGTCTGAGGAGCTTTGTCACAGCTCACCTGATGAGCTGTAACATTTTTCTAACGCTGAGTCGCTCCAGTTTGACAAATCTGGCTCCTGGTGCTTGCCTGTACACCAGACAGTTGCACTAGCCACGTTTCGATGGGGGGACCAGACCTGCTGACACCACCTGCTGCTTCAGCTGCATAAATCATTGTTTCCTCTTTGGAGGTGGTAAAGGGGAGCATAATGGGGTCAGCAGGAGAAGGCTGGAGACTGTGAAGTTGAACATTCAATTTTGCAAGTTGAGAGATGGGAAGTGACAAAAGCCAGGCTCCTTTTGCCGAGGGAGGAGATGTTCTTGGTACTATTGGTCCACTCAGCATTTCTTATGGCTGCAGCTCACTGCTGGAGGCCCTGCCCTGGGGCTGATGTCACTGCAGCACAGGCAGAATCAGAGAATCCCCTTTCTTCCTTTCAGCAGATTTGCTTCTGCAGCCAGTGAGGCATAGCACGTATGTGTGGTAGGAGATCCAGGCATTGCTGGCAGGGAAAGATAGGACAAGGCTGATGACTGTAACAGGTCATGTTCTGCTTTGACATGTTTTACCAACCAGGTTGCAAAGGAATTCCATGTCTTTAGCCTGGAGCACATGGTTTAGCTCCAATACTTGGCTTCAAGCTCCAGAGACAACCAATTAATCTGGGCAAACTCCAAGAGGCTGTCTGGAATCTGGGCACAGAAGCTGAATTTTCCACCTATCCTTCTCCTCTGGTCACCCCTACTGGTACGTGCTTGTCCATACTGACACATGCAATGCCTCCACAATAGGGGTGAGGCAGAGGAGAGATGGAAGGACATCCACATGGGGAGAGGAAGATCAGCCCACCAATTAGTCATGATGCCTCCTGGGCCAGAAGGTGCTCCTGGGCCCCACACGAGCAGCCACAGCTTTGAAGCCTGTGATGCTAGGCTTCAGAGACCATGGTCTGGGGCAGTTAAAAAGTATATTCCAGCTCTTATTAGGAAGAGCTGGTGAAATCTTAATGTCTGAAGGACACAGAGAAGACCATCCTTTTCAAAAATTCAGGTTCTGGGGAAGCTCCAGGAACTCCTCTGCCTCCCTCATTCCCCAGTTCAGGGATGTGCAATGACTTAGTGCTTCAGGCTGCTTTGGAAACCAACCAGAAATTCCTGGGCTGCACCCCGTTTGTATATAATCTGCATCTGAGTTTTGCTGTGGGATAAATGCAGGCTGGCAAGAGGACACTGCTGTTTATGTGCTGGAGCTGGTAAGCACAGATCTTTGCAAACACAGAGAGACTTTCTGTGCGGGGCAAAGGGGCTGTCAGAGTGGAAAAGCAGCTTCCTGAACCTCTGAAAACAAATGTTTGCTTTCCATTTTCCCCTTGGGTCTGAACAGTGTGGAAAGAGGGTCAGGCAAAGGCATCCCTTCTTTGGTCACATTCCCATAGGAAGCATCTGCTACTAAACATATGTTGCTGGAGAAAAAACAAAAACACACGAATTCAAAAAGTCTTTTAGTTTATTCCTGGTTCACAGTCACTTCTGGCAACTCAGGATAGGGTTCTCTGAAGCTGGGAGATGACCTGATGGTTGTATCCTGCATACACAATCTCAAGAGTGAAGCCTTCTAGGAGCTGGGTGCAGAGTCACTGGAATCTCTCCACGAATCCACCAGCCGAAGGTCAGGACCAAGCTCGGACAAACCCCAGCAGAGCTGGCAACTATCACAACTGTACCAGCTTCCCAGGAAAAGAGCCAAAGAGTCGTTCAGAGCCCAGGTTATGCTATGATGTGTAGGACACCCTTGTCCTCTCTTCACCCATCACCATCACCAGAAAGCCTTTTACCAAACCCAAAGAGCACCTCGGGAGTGATTTCTGTCCCACTCTGGGTGACAGTGCTGGTGGCTCCCATCACCTCTGTCCGTCACTGCTGCACTCACTTGATTGCAGAGGACCCATTCCACTTCAGGAATTTCAAATAATTTTCTTGTTCTGAATGAACAGCTTAGAGGAGAGTGGCTTCTCATTATTGCTAGTAGGAAAGAGAAACTTACTTTTTCTTAAGCAAAGAAAATGATGAGCTGGATAAATAAGGAAAGGGCAGTGTTCACACAGTAATTCCAGGGGTGTTGGTCCCCATAAGCCTTCTCCCACCTCTCCAGAGGAAAGCTTTGAGCGCCACAGCAGGGCATAGCACAAGCCTGTGAAACCTGGAAGGAAATTCAAGAGCAAAAGTGATGGCATCTGAGAAGGACAGGGGGACGGGGCAGCAACAGAGCATGTTGTAGATCCTGCTGTGTGGACCCCTGGAGTGTAGGAGCAAGGTGACCCACACAACCCAGAAGGCTCTGAGGCTCTCTTTCATAAACAGTTGAACCAGCCCCTCCTTGCTCCTCTCAGGAGGCTTCTCCACAGCCACCCTGATCTTCTGATGGCTTCAGCAGTTTTTCCAACATCTACTCAAAATATATTCATGAATAGTTTATCCCATTTGCTCTTGTGCCAACACTGGCCTGTAGTTTAAATAACAAGCTCTGGTGCTGATGTTTACCCTTCCCTCCGTCTCTTCCTCCCCAAAATATTTATAGAGAGCTATCACATGTCTTTCATGCTTCATTCTTTTTTCTGGATTAAACATTATAGGGCAGCCCTATGGTTTATACATGAGCTGAGCCAAGAGAAATCTGTTGCAGGTCCAGCAGCTCTGGTGAGCAGACTGAGGTGCACAAGAAGGAAAACATCTCACAACTAAAATGGTTTATCAGCCTCATGAAACGCCAGCACCTAAGGGCAGAAGAATGTTACCCAGTTTTAATGAGAGTACTGTGAACACACTGCTTCCCTGCACCAGATTCCAGCAGGTGGGAGGCTTGAAGTGGGTCTCAGGCCAGGAGTCTCAACAGGAAGGGAGGGTAATTTCATAGTGTCCTACCTGGTGTGCTGCACCACCTGCCTTTGTTCAGATGCTTGCTTGCACTGGGTGTGTGGGCATGGTGGTGCCCAGAGTAACCATGCTCTGATCTTTGATTTTCTGACTCTGCCAGGCATTGATTCCTCCCAGTAAGTCTTCCAGATCCCACTGCAGAGCAGGATATCACCAGCAGCTGTCTGTGGGTCACAGCTGGAAGTCTTTTCCAAGTTGTCCAGCTTTGCCCAGACTGCATTTCCAATATCTGTCTTCTTCTAGACCACATCAGTGCTCATGCCTACAGAAGCCCAAAGAGCTAGCTGACCAGAACCAGAAAAAAACAGGATCTGGAGAAAAGATTACTTGAGACCTGACCCAAGCAATAGAACGGGCTTTAGAATATACTCTAAAAGAAACTGTAATTAAAAGCATTGAAGTAAATAGAAAACAGGATTAAATACCACACGGATTATTAAAGGCATACTGTGGCAGGTTGGCTTGATAGCTTTCTTTTAGAAGGTATCTGCTTTTCCAGACAAAAGAACTGAAGTAGATCTCGCCTCCCTGAACCTCAGTCAAGCATTTGATGTAATGCACATGAGAAATTATTAATTAAACTAGTGAAGATGGGGATTAATGGAGAAATGATAAGGAACAAGGGTAAGATGGGAAATGGCTGGAGGGGAGGCAGCAATGGATAGTGTTAAAACAGCAAGCACTAAGCTGCAGGCAGGCTACTAATGGAGTTTCTCAAAGATCCATTTGGGGTCTGATTTTGCTTAATATTTCCACTAATGATCTTTGCACAAAAGGTAGGAGACTGCTGATAAAACCTGCTGAGGATTCAAAGGAGGAAGCCAATGCATGGCAGCAGTGGAATACCAAACAGAAGTGATTGGGTGACCTTAAAGACTGCTGTAAGAGACCTGGAAGGAAATTCAATAGTACAAATGTGAGGTCAGGTACTTAGGAACTGAGGCAGGAACTTCAGCTGTGGCTGGAAGTAAATGAAAAACATGAGGAGCTTGCGGGGGGAGTCAGTCGCTGAAGACTCATAAACTGCCAATTTGTTTCAGTGGTGAAAAAGCTGTGTGTAAACCCAGCTGCAACATTTACCAGAGAGAGAAACCTACCAGCACTGCCGACAGTGCACCAGTGATGCCTCATCAGGAACAGCTTTAGCACTCCTGCTCTCTCCAAGACTCTCCCACCATAGTCCCCTTCCTGTCTTTGGAAGGACGTGCCTGCCTGCTCACCAGAACAGCCCAGATGGCAGCACAGTCACCAAAAATAACTGGTTCGCATAATTGGTTTTGCTGGAAGAGACTTTTAAGATCATCAAATCCAACCATTGATCCAGCACTGCCAGGTCTCCACTAAATCGTGTCACTCAGCACTACATCTATACATCTTTTAAATGCTTACAGGGTTCATTACTCCAACACCTCCCTAGGCATTCTATTCCACTATCTGATAACCCTTTTGGTGAAGAAATTTTTCCTAATATCCAGTCTGAACCTCCCATGGTACAACTTGTGGACATTTCCTCTGATCCTGTCACTAGGAGAAGAATCCTTCGAGCTAATGGGTGACGTTGGCATGAAGAAAAAGAGGTTTGAGCAAGTCATGGGTCCTAGAGTAACCTGCTAGCAGCAGGGAGGATGAAAAGTCACAGCAAAATGTGTTGAACAGTGTGTGCAATGGGCTGTGCACCATGGTGTAAACACTGGGAGGGGTCCAGGATCCCACTGAGATCTCCAACCATGTGACCTTGCAGAGATGCGGCACACATTGATTCATGTTTGCATGAACGAGCCAGATGATACAGTGCTGTTGCCCTTCTGTATCACTGCTCTTCTCCCTGCCTGCTGCCCAGAGGTTTGGCAGCAAAGCAGGTGCAAAGTACATCTATCAAAATATGCCACATGCCTCACGCTTGGCTTTTTCTCCAAAGCTGAACAGCCAAGCCCCTGTGTGACATGGTGGCCCAGTCTCAGTATTGGCAGTGGACAAAATCTCCACGACCAGTCACTGAGAGCTGATATGCCTTGGCTTCTACTGAGGGGTGGTAAAACATCAGTGGACTCATGCAGATGTAAAGCACAGACATCACCCATCCCTGCTGAAATCTCTACTTCCCTGTGCCAAGCTGCAGTGCTGCCTCCCTTCAAGATGTCGCTGCTTTTAGCCTCTCAAAGCCCACAAGGCTCTGCAGCTGCTGAGAGCTGACATGCTGCTGCTGACACACTGTGTTCCCCCCACAACGTGACCTGATGAGGTTGACGTGGCACTTCACCCTTCAACCTGACAGCTCAGGAAATTCAGTTGGGCTGGCAGGACTCACACGGCACTTGACGAGCACAGCGGGTCCCAGCACTGGTGCCAGCTGTTCCTGCTTCCACTTCATCACTCCTCTTGGACCAGCTCTTCAGCACTGGCAGCAGCAACAGCAGCTCCTTGACTCGAGACATCGCGGACGTCAACTCTTGGAGAAAGCTTGTGCATCTGTGTCAGGCCGGTGACAGGGATTGCCAGGCATCCCGTGGTGACATGGCACTTCCTCATCACAGCAGCAAAGCGGCTTCTGGGGCAGGGTACGAGCCTGGCTGTGGGATGCCTGGAGAAGAAACTGCTGGGAGAGGTCTCACAGCTCTTGCAAAGCCTGGATCTGTAAAGCTCAGCCTGTAAGGGATGACAGGTCAGCAAACGTCCACCTTCCCGGGGCAGAAGGTAGTTGCTGACGTTGGTACCTCCAGATAGGGTCCTCAAGAAAAGTCATAAGTCATTCTCCTCATTTGTCTCCTCCTAGAAGTGTCTCTTACACCTTTGCTTTGTAGCTGGGGTGAAGGCATATGTCCTGAGAGCATGCAGGAGCCCATGCTGCAGAGATGGGTGGTTTTCCAGAGCGTTAAATATTGATTCATGGGTTAGGAGACACTGAAACAATGTTTGACTGTCTGTGCCAGGGATATTTCCTGTAAAGAACAGCTAGTAATGCAGGTGTCTGCCAGCACCAGGTGGACTGATGTGACACCTGCTTGTCATCACCATGTGCATTCACTCCAGCAGATGGGGACATTTCTTCCTCGGGGTCAAGCGAATCATGAGGAAGCTCACAGCAATATTTTCCCGTTTCTTTTGTCCTCCTGCTTTCCACGCTGAGTGTGCTGGTAGAAATACGAATCTTTGCCTGGTTCGATGGGTGCTTTTCTTCTCTCTATAATTAGATCTTCTCATTGTCTGTTTGGTGTTTGCACTACTGTATCTGAGGTTGGCTTCTGCCGTCAGGCAACCACAGGGCATTCCATTACAAGTGCTGTTGATTTTTGCTTTTATCCTTCTGAAGAGAAAAAACTCCAAATGAATACACTGACAATCCAGTCCTGGTCCTGGTACACACCGCAGCCAGATCCTTGTCACTCAGCCCTGCTCAGGAGGAGTGCTGGGAGCACAAGAAACCAAGACACCCTTGTGCTGCCCAAGCCACCTCTGCTGTTGGTTATGGAAATAAGAGAGTCTTGTGAGCACGAGAGAACATCCTTGTGTGTCACTTCAGCTTTGCGAGCATGGCAGGAGATCTGCAAATGTATTGATGGCCAGTAATGAAATTACAACAGCTCATGTGGGAGACAGTCTCCAGTCTGGCTTGTGACCGGGATCCTGGCTGCTGCAGCGAGCAAGGAAATTCAGACAGCTACCGACAGCAGTCAGGGGGCAGGGAGACACAATGCTCCTGGTCTGCTCTCCGTGGGGATGTGTGGACTTGGCTGCATTTTAGGCAGGGTCTGCATTTTACAGCTGCTTGCAATTGAGACGAAAAATCTCACCACTGCAGTCAAAGAGCATCGGCTCAAATACAGCAACTTCCAGTGGAAGAAAAAGGTTATTCTGAGTAACATTTTGGTCACAGACAGAAAACCTGGGAAGAACTAGAGAGAGAAGGTAGATAGAGAGATGGAGATTCTCAGTGCTTCGGAGCCAGGAGTGCTTGTGAGGGTGTCTGAGCTCATCAAGGGAGCAGTCCCAGTGGGGAAGGCAAGACCTAACATCACCATGCTAGATGAATGAGTGCTGCAAATATAAGAAGTTATCACACACACTGAAATCTGCAGCATTGGGAAAGGCAGCTGCATCAACAGGGAGAGACCTAGAACAATCCTGAGCAAACTGCACGATGGAGGAGCCCCAGCTGCTGCTGACCAGGCTTCAATTTGCTCATTTCTAGCAATCTGGGAACACAATTTCGCTTTGACAGTTCCAGCTCATGAAAATGTTGTTTCTCCCCTAACTTGATCTTGCTCTGAAATGAACTGACACTAAAGTCCCTCAGTCCTACAAGACTGGAGTTTCTGTAAAGAGGCAGCTTTGGGATGAAATGCCAGATGCTTTCAGAGGGATTTTTTGTTATATTATCTCGGTTCTTCAGCAGCCCAGCAATGTGGGCATTGCACCCACGAGGTGACATTGCGTGTGCACCCAAGACATCACTGGCAGAGCGGGGACTTCCCAACGCAGCGCCATGCAGGAGGTGGGGTGGTACAGCCCTGTAGCTGCTTCCCCTCTTCTGCCCCATCACCTTTCTTGGAGCACACAATGCTAAATGGCTCTCTCAGAAAGTGTGGGATTTGATCTTCCATGGTAATTTAGCTCATTTTTTTTTAAAAAGGAATAAAATGTGTCTATTCCCATCTTAGTTTATTTTAATAGGATTAACTAGTCTAGTGCTATCAAAATGTCTGTTTCAACATTTCCAGGCTGAGAAATTTCTCTCTTTGTTCAAAATGACATTTAGGAACAAATTCAATTTAAGTGTTCTTTCGACTGCTGCTTGGAAAAGTCCAAATTGCAATGACGTATTTTGGCTTTGTTGATACTGAACATTTGGACTGATCCAAAAGCAAAGCTTCTAGAACTTCATTTCTAAAAGAAAAGAATACTCCAACTTTGACTGGCATGTTTCACTTGCAAATGAAGGGGAAAAAACCAAGTCACATCCTCAGTATTTCCTGTAAATGTCCAACTCTTTTCCTTCCTTCATGGTCTCTGAGGCTGTCCAGAGCAGACAGGAGATGGTACTTCTGGCGGTGTAAGAAGCTGCTTCCCAGCCATGGGTGCATTTGTAGCTGAAAGTGTTGGTGCAGAGGCCCAAGAGCAGTGAGGAGGGTGATGAGGATGCATTAGGGCAGAGTTGAGAGATTGACTGCACTGGCCCCATCCCTAACAGTGAGACTTCCCAGTCTTATCCAAGTAACTCTTCAGCAGAAGATGCCCACAGCAGATGCCACCCATCCTTCTCTCAGCTGTCTCTTTGGCAAGACCTGGTTCCTACAACTTGGCCACCAGTAGATCAGTTATTCGCATGTTTCACATGGTGAGGACCTTTTGGTCCTCTCTGGAGCACTTCAGAGGGATTTTCAGCCACTGTGATCTTGTGCCATACAGGGCACTTCAACCAGTGACGGATTAACCCAAATACATTTCTGTTGCAGGTCAGTCTCAGCAGTTTTCCTCTGCTCTTTAAGTGGTGTTTACTTATCAGTTTGCTCTGTTTATCACTGGAGAAAACTCCAGGTCTTTCCTGCAGAGTACAGCTGATTAAGAGCAATTTCTTCTCCAAGTCTATAGCTGCCTTGCCAGGGATGTACCTTTTCTGAGCTGTAATTAATAAACCAGCAAGCTACGGACCTTGCAGTGTGCCCCATGCTCCTCTGCCTGCTGGCAAGAGACACGAGGAGGAAAGGGTGGTGTGTTTTGGGGTGGCACAGGGACAGCCTCACATAGCCCCTCAACAGGGGGACAGCTTCCAGCAAGTCACCTAACAAAAAGCACATAAAGAGCAGGCAGCAAAATTGCTGGGAGGTCTGATGGGATGGAACATGACTGGCTTGGAGACAGGGAGGACAGAGAGTGACTTCAATCTACCAGAGATGGGGAGGAAAGGCAGAGTGAACTGATGTTGCCGAGGAGGTTCAGGGCAATAAGATGGTTTTTACAGATATACCAGGGGAGTCTCAAATACTGGAGAGAAAGTCGGAGCCATTAATAAATTAGGAAGAACATTAAATTAATGATGACTCTCAAATGGCTGAACTGCCTCACAGCCTTCTAAAATCTGCCTTTAACCAAAAAAAAAGAAAGAAGAAAAGCTAAAGAGCATCTACAGACAATACAAAACCAAAGGAAAACCTTGTCAAATTGTCAAATATCATTCTTGAGCAAAAGCAGGGGGAACCTGCAACAGCTCAGCAGGGCTGGGGGCACACAGTCGGGAAGGGAGTGGGGTTGAGCTTATGAAATAAAGCAGGGACCGACAATAGAGTTGTTTAAGTTACAGAGAAGCAGGAAATTACCAGAGGATTTGGAAAAAGGAAGTACACCAGCCTTCTTGAAAAGACAGCGATCCCAGAGGCGATAACTTTACGGCTCCATCTTTAACCCAACAATAGAAGCGATAGCCAGGGAGACTTCTGGAAAATAACAAAACTGTGGCAGCATCCAGTGACACTGTGAGGGCTAAGGAGGACGGGGAGCACGAACCACAGCATCTGCCCCCGTTACTTACCTGCAGCACTCCTGCCCTCTCCTCACACAACCTTTTGCAACAGTGATCAAAGGTTTTGTTCGTGCAAAACACATCCACAGTAACTCAGGATAGCAGTTTTCTGCTCTTAGGTTCCCTGCCAGAGTTGGTTGCTCCACACTGGAGAATCTCAACAGTAGCCACAATCCTGCTACTTCAGATAGAGCCACACTGGGCTTCTGGTGCTGGGAATGCATCGACAGCTGTTGTGAGGAACCTGGGCAGTCAGAGGCAGCCAGAGGAAGGTCCTAATTGGCAAGAGAGATAGGAACAGCAAATGAAGGTACATTTGTTGGATGGCTCTGGGATGGAGCCCCAACACAGAGGGGCAGGAAAGGTTCCAATTCTCTGACCTGTAGTCCTGGTCTCTGCAGAATCAGGCAGGTCTTGCCAGTTAAGTTACGCATCCTCGTATCGTGAGATTTTTCACAACAGCTACAAGAAACATGGCTGGGTTTAGCCCAGAACCCATACATTGATCTAAATTTTGCAAAGAGAAAATTCCACAGCAGTGAATCCTTGGGAAAGCAGAGCCCTGGGATGCTCTCCAGTGCCCAGAGTGAGAACCAGGATGCATGGTGGGCTCTGCCAAAGAGGGGATGGTGCAGCCCCACAGATGCCAGCATGGAGAAATGAGTGACTGCAACCATACCCCATGCCTGCTTTTCTCTGCAACACTCATCAAGGAGCAAACAATAAGAGAGGTCTGATGGGAGTACTGCCCACCACTTTGGAAGGTCTTGGGCTTGCAGCAGCATTTGCAAAGGAGGTTTCTACAGGAAGAGTGAAGAGTCAGAGGCAAATATTTCCTGAACAAGCAAGTTGCCCCCAGAACACCTTTAGGGACTTTGGGTTCCTGGGATGGCACCATGGGGGTGCCAGACATCATGCTGTCACTAGCAGATCCCTGCCTGCAGCTTGTATGCTTAGGCACAGCTGGAGTCACCGCTGTCCCAAGAAGATACAGACACAATAGAGAGACACAAGGCAAATGATGAAGGGGCTGAAGGATGGGATTTAGGAGGCAGATTAAATGAACTAAATCTGTCTAGCTTTGCGATCAATCATGCAGGCAGGAGCCGGATAACTGTCTCTGAGTGCCTGAAGGGTGCAAACACTGAGGAAAAAGAAATTACTTAGGGGACCTCAGGGTGTCAGAGGGGGAAGCAGAATCGAAAGTGGCTTGCTCAGCAGTTCTTGGTGTTCATGGGGTCTTCAGGGGAAGAAGGTGAATCCGAGCCCCAACCAAACCATGCCTGGGCTACAGAGGAAGATTTCGGCTCATGGGTGGTGGGCCAATGAGGTCTGCAGACACTGTATATGGGTTGAAGGGAAGGTGATGGAGCAAGGAAAGTATAGTGCCATGAGGAAGGTGGGGTGGGATGAATAAGCAACTGCAAAACTTGCATTTTATGTTGCCTCAATGTTGTTGCAGTCCTTGACTTCACCAAAATGGCTCCATGGAATGCTGCCATCAAATCTGTGTGAAGGTTGTCCAAGTCAGCTGCGGGTCCTGGAGATTTCTGAGTAGAAGATGCAGAGGGAGAGACCAGCAAAAGGGAAGGTGGTTCTGTGTGCAGCAATGCATGTACAGTTGCTGATCATACCCTTCTTCCAACGCTATGGGGATGGAGGTCACTCGAGCCCTCATCATTACAAGAGAGTTTAGCTCAGTTGGTGCTGGAGAGGGGTGGCTTTGCGTACCCTCCTAGCAGAGGAGGGTTGCCATCACTCCTCTCCAGTGGGATCTGCAAGGCTCATCTGCCAGTGCCATGTATCAGACCCACCACCCTCCATTCCATTTTGCCCAGCTGCAGAGCAGGCAGCAATGAGCTCTTGCAGGATGGATTATTTTACCTCCCCCACTCCATACCAGCCTCCCTTCATCAGCCCAGCTTGCTGGTTTATTAGGGCCCCTGGCAGAGCTCTGCCTTGTTCAGGCTCTTTATCTGTTTTCATTTTCTATGCACACCTCTGGGGCACTGTGCAGGCATAAAATAATCAAAATGACAGTCCCCAGATAAAGGCCACTTTTGTTAGGAACACACCAAGTTCTCATGTTAAAGCATACAAATGGCAGTTTATTTTCTATCTCAGCACCTTTTGAGTCCTGCAAGCGTTGGCTACCTTGCAAGTCCAAAGGAAAAATATCCTGGTCAGCTCTTTCACATCCATGAAACATGGTGCAGCACATAAAGTTCAGAGCCAGGAGTGAATAACAGCGACTTTCATTAACTGTCAAGTGAAACCAGAGGCAGGCTGAAGCGCTAATTCCAGTTGGGACCCGTTCAATAGCAAATTAACCTGCCAGTGATCTCCCAGTAGGCTACTGAGCAGAGCAGGAGGAATAATTTGAAACTAGGTTTGTAGAGGTAGGTAATATCTTTTTTATTAGATCACCGGATAATTTGTAGCCAGATATTTATTCAATGAGCCTCTGTGTGTGAGAGTGGCCGTCTACCCCTCCTTCTCCCCCTCAGCATCTGAACAAACGATGAAGATCTTTTTGGATCTCACCGGGGGATGTCTGCACACAGGCAAAACCCAACTGAGGGGGTCTGTGATGGACCTGGCACACCAGGAGATGGTGACCCATGACGTGAAAGGTGCAAAAGCACTTTTGATGCTGATGCTAAAGGTGGTTTCCACAAGCCCTTGGACGCTGCACCCATAGGAGGGGAAGGAGCACCAGGCAGATGCAGGGAGGCCACAGGAATGTCTGTAAAGGCTTCTGCGTTTTCCAGTTCATCACTGGCAGGCCAGCAGCAAGCGATGCCGGAGGAGCATTACGTCACCAGTGCAGAGCTGCGTTGGCTATGCAGTGCCCAAGGAGGAGGATGTTGTCTCCTGGCAACCCCAGCGCCTGTCACATACATCAGCATCAGCAGTACATGCAATGCAGGACTGACAGCCTCTTGCAGCACCCCTCTGCTAAGAGGGGAGCTAGGCACCATACAGTGAGGGTCCTAGGTGCTAAGAAGGTCTCTCATTCACTGTGGCATCCCCTTGAAATGCACTTTTCTGATGCTGCGAGAAGAGTAAAGGCAGCTCTGGGGCTGGGCACTGACAAAGCTTCTTAGCCAGCAACAGGAGTGAGCACAGTGTTGTGAAATCAGACTCTAGATAGGATGGCTCACTCCCAACACTGAGAGGCAGATAGCCTGTGTTTGTCCCAACAAATGGGACACAACACCAACCACCCAACAAATCGGGGGCTGCTGTGGCATTAAGGGTCTTTCCCACAATACCAGCTCAACTTTTCTTCCTCTTGGGAAGCAGGCACAAAGATGCAGATAGCTGCTAGTACAGAGTCCCGAGGTCACTCTCTTTCTCCATGGTGAGGATAGGGCAACAACTGAGCAAATACCATCTCCATGTGGAGCTGCCACCAGTCTAGGCCAATCAATCCCTCTGGGTGCCTGGGGCATGGCAGCCACTGCTGGCTCATTTCACTGACCTGAGTCCTTCAGACTTTTTCCTTTTGGCCCCCAAAGGAAGGGAGATGAGGAAAATTATTTGTCCCTTTTTCTGCTGGGAGATGAGGGTATGTCTTCAGCCATCCTGTCTTTAGCCATAGGTGACTTCCAGAACACCTCATGCTCATTTAAAAGTCATACAGATCTGGAGCTCAGGGACATGATTTAGCAGTGGGCTTGGTACAGCTCAGCTGATGGTTGGATCTCAAGGGTCTTTTCCCAATATTCCATGATTCTGTGCTGTGCCTCCTCCCCATGCTTCAGATCCTGACATCAACCAGCACCTCTTTTCTCTGTTCTCCATTGCCCCTAGCCAGGCAACAGCACCCCATAGCCATACCCCTGGCTCTGATCAACCGCATGTGTGGTTGGTGATGGCAGGTCTGTGCAGGTGGAGGCACCAGGGCAGGAGCAGCAGACAGTGCAGTAAGACAATAAAGGCTGTGAATTGTCTTGGGGCTGTCAGCCAGGGCCTCTTCTAGCAACTGGCAGGCTGCCTTCAGCCTCACAGATGACTCCTAAAGCACCAGGCTATTCAGGGTCTTCTGCTACTAACCTGGAAGAGGAATTGGGGATGAGATACAGTACGAGTGTTTTCCCTGCTGGCATGGACTGGAGGAGGAGCACAGGGGTGGGGAAGTGGGAGCACAAGCATCCAAGGGGATCTGCTCCTTCTTGGAGGAGATGTCAGCTCCTGATCTGCCTCAAGCCAGGGGCTTCATTTACAAATGATTCAGCAGTGCAGAAGCAGCATCCATGCCAGTAGTGGGGCTGGAGATGCTCAGGATCCCCAGGCTGCCCCTTGCATCTGGGAAAATCCCCAGCAGCAATGGAGATGGAATGGGAGCACTCAGAGGGCTGATAGCTGAGCAGCCACCAGATCCTGGAAAAGAGCCACGATGGCCCCACTGTATCCTGACCACCCCACAGCAGTGGGAGGGATTAGGCAGGATGGAAGAAAGCTGCGTGGAGGGGAAATGGAGAGAGGAGGAGGAAAAGGGAGAATGAGGGAGGATGGGAGAGGGAGCTCTTGATGAAGAATATGGGATTGGGAAGCAGACAGAAAAACTAGTCGAGGATGATTGAGGGAGAGAAGGAGGATGGGTGAAAGATTGAGACAGCCTGATAAAGAATATGTGAGACAGACAGGAAAACTAATAAAGAATAATAACCACTCCTGGCCGAATGCAGCATCACACCTGCCTGTGGCTCTGTGTGTGAGAGCAAGCAGCAGGGCACTCCCTTCCCCATGCCAGGGAGGGCACACAGGGACATTGTCCATGGCTGTCCACAAGCGTGGCCCCCACCTGACACATATGGTGATGCCCAGAGAATCTCTGCCACATGCAGCACCTGGCTGGTAAACCCACAGAATGGTTTCAGTGTGGGGAGGAGACTGTGTAGCTCCAGATAAGGCTGATTAACTCTGTGCAAGTCCAGTGCATGTGGGAGCTCTGTTGTCTCTTGTTTTGGCTTGAGGAGGTAGGATGCTGGTTTCAGACTGGCTGAGTAAAGCGGTGCCACAGGACAGAAATGAGGATGAACAGAGATTTTAGGCTGGACGGGCTCTGCATGATGACTCAGTTTGTGTCACCAGGCTTAGGGACATTGCCAAGGTGACCAGGGCCTCTGCAGGGGCAGGCTCCAGGGTTCCTCAGGCGCTGGTGCTAGGCTGCCTTGGATGAAGAGGATGGCAGGATAAACAAGTGGAATAAAGAAAGACAGGCAGGAGAAAGCTGGACAACTCAGCCCAAAGTTTCAGCACAAGAACTGTGGTATTTGGTGTTTCCTCGTTGCTCCCAGGCAGGGTGAGGATCTCACAGAGCAAGTACTCAACTTTGCTAGGAGTGAGGAAAAGCAGTCTCAAGAAAGTTCAGCTGTGGCTGATTTTATTTCATGTACGTGACCCATTTGGGAATCTCTCTGTGTCCCAAAGGCTGTCTGATAGATTCAGGCATTGCCCCTGCTGTGCTGCTGCACTCAGCCGTTGCTGGTGGAGCGTGTGCCAGCATCACATCAGACTGAAGGCAGAGGAGGATTTTTATCATCTCCTAATCTGCAAATTTGAGTCACTAGCATAATTCAGCAGGTTTCAGTCTATGGAGAGCTATGAAAGGCAGGGCCAGTCCTTCTCCACCCATGTTACCCCCAGTGAAGCATTTTGGGATGCAGTTGGTGTCACTGGCATTTTGGATGAACGTGTCTAAGTGGTGAAGGAGATGTGCCATGCCAGACCCACTCTAGCAGACAGAGAGGCCCTAAGAAAAGTGCCATCCTTTCCAGCAAGTTTGGAAAGGGCTGGGATGAGCGTAGTTTATCCTGAGAAAGGAATGTTGTGCCCTCGCAGCCCCGTTCAAAGGTGGCTGCTGGGCTGTGATAACATGGGGGTGTGGTGCCTCCAGGACTCCCACAGATGAGTGGGTCTGCTTGCAGTGAGCAAACATTGGGCATGGGATCTGCTAGTCTGTGCATCTAGTGAGCATGGAGGAGTCTGACCTGCCAGGGCTGGAGGAGAAGATGCCCTGTGAAACCAGAGGCAGAAGAAACACTGTCCAGGGGCAGGATCAAAGCAGTGAGTAGGATGGGATGCAGAGCATGGGGGAAAGCTTTAGACCCAGGTGAGATAAGAAAAGAAGGTTCTATCCCTCCTTGCCACTTTCCTCACTGCTCTGTCTCTGTTCTTCTCCTGGTCATCCCTCCCTTGCACATGTGCCCAGCCCCAGTGCTTCCCACATCCACCTTCCTCACTGTCCTGCCCAGTCCTGGAGGAGTCCCAGCTGAGCACCAGTGGCACAGAGCCATTTGCTTCCTTCAGAAGTGTTCCTAATGGTTTCGATTTTTCTTGCAATAAGGCACTATGTGTGTGAGGTTGGGTGGAAGTGTTTGCTTCAGCGGAACACATCAGAGGCACCACCAGAGGTGTTGCCCAAAAGTTCTGAGAAAGGTCTTCAACTGTTGGATCCACAGTGAAGGACTACCCCAACTCCATGTGGTCCTTGAAAAAGACATTTTAGTCACTCACTCCCTGCTCCAACTCTGAGTCTGGAAAGCAGTCTCTGCAGCCCTTTCCTCAGATCTGGAATTATTACTCCTCAAGGCAGGAGGAGAAGGGAAAAGCAGATAAGGACCAGTTTGCGACACACAACAGCAAGATATCCATTAATTTCCCCTGCTGACTATGAAGAGGCTCAAAGCTCATCTCAAGTGGGTGCAGAGTTGCTGTTGCAGCTCACTTCCATACCCTTGCCATGCAGCTGCCTACACACATCCTCTCCCTTGTGATGTGAGATGCAGGACCAGCTTCTGCTCTTGCACGCCACTATCCTTTCCAAACTGCAGCAGCCAGAAGAGGGTGTTTGGCGTCACAGCCCCAAGACACCATCCATTCCCTGATAGTCCTGTGGCTGTCATTAATGTTGACTAATTACAACTTTTAGCCTTCTTTGTTCCATCTCCAAAGATTCATCTCAGCTGTAGAGTTACAACCACAGGGGTTTACACGTGCAGCTGCCCACTCACAGCCAGTTATGCTTCCTAGTCAAGGAAGCTGGTGAAGAAGTGGTCTGCTCTGTGTTGTAGTTGTGTGGGTTGGTATTCTACCCCAGTGTAAACACAGTATAAATTACAGCAGTGTGGCAATACTAGAGAAACAAACACCTCTGGTCTGTGTTGTTCTGGTGTAAAGCAGTGGTTTATGGTGGAAGCCTCGGTGTTATTGCAACACTAAGTAGTCAGTGGTAGGTGCTGATGGTTCTCCCAATCATTCCCACATTGCTCAGAAAGACAAGCAGAGTATTGCAGGGCTCCAGAGCACCTGGTTACCTGCAACACTGGAGCTGTGGCAAGGCTACTGCAAAGAGAACAGAGGAAGGGTTTGATGTTAATCTTGACATTGCAAATCTCCATCTCTAGAGGCCTTCTGAAAAAAATTCTTTCTCCAGAGATGAAGCTGCTAATTCCTTAATTTGGAGCTGTTTCACAAGTGAAAGTGGGTCTCCACTGGGTCCTGCAACAGAAGCTGTCTGTCCATAACGAGATCAAGAGCTTGGATATCTGGATACCACATCCATTAATTTGGAGGAGCCCAGGACAGCAAGTTTTCAAAAGCTGTCTCTTCTGAGGAGTATGGGTGCTGAGATATCTGGTGATTGACACCTTGCTCAGGGTTGACAGGCAGGTGGAGAAGGAAATGCAAACTCATGGAAGGAACTGAGACATGCTTCTGTCTCTGCTAAGAACAGAGAGCATGGCTCCCTTTTGAACCCATTAGGGCTGTTTGCACTAAGCCTCCATGAACGCACTTGTGCTGAGAGAATCCCTGCCTTTGTGGGGGCCAGGCTCAGCACCACAACTGTCATGAGCAGATGGGGAAAAAGAGAACAGCACAACCAACTGTACCTCTTTGTGTGATTAAACACGGTGCCAGGCCATCGCGGCATGGAGGCTCAGAGATTCACTCCTGACTAAAGGGTGTTCAGGACACTGCAGAGGAGCAGGGATCTGATCAAGAAAGGGGCAGGAACAGCAATGTGGGGAGAAAGCTGCTGCGGGCTGATCATCTGGCTGTGGAGGAAACTGTTCCTCATTTGGAGATTGCCAGGTCCCTGCTAACACAGTGGGGAGAGCTTCTGCTTTTAGATTAGCTGCTGCCAGCAGCACCCCAATCTTCTCCTTATCAATCTACCTACAGGAATAAACTGAGCTATGTATTCTGCTGGGGCTTCAGTTCAAGAGACCCCTGGAGAGGGAGCCGGGCTTGCTCTAAATCCCCTAATCCCCTTCATCATACTGCCAGACAACCAGAGACACTGCAGCAAACTGCCTGGGGCTGGGCCCCTGCTGCCTCCCCTGAGCTGCTTGCAAATCCCAATCATCCTCCGGGCGATTACAGGGGCTTCTCCTGGAGCACAATATCCAATCTCTCCCAGAGGCCACCACAACATATGCAGGGTCAGGCTCCACGGCCACTTGCGAGCAGAGACAACCCTGCTCATCCTATTAATGGCAGTACACGGGGGGATGAGTGGGAACAGGAGCAACCTCTTCACAGTCTAGAGCCAGCTGGGGAAGGAGCTTCGCAGCCTCCCTGCACCAGTACCTTAAGGGGGCTACAGGAAAGCTGGGGATGGGCTATTTACAAGGGCTTGTAGTGGTAGGACCAAGGGGAATGCTTTCAAGCTGGAAGAGGGGAGGTTTAGACTGGAAGTCAGCCGGAAGTTCTTCATGAGGAGGATGCTGAGACACTGGCACAGGTTGCCCAAGGAGGTTGTGGATGTCCTCTCCCTGGCAGTGTTCAAGGCCAGATTGGATGGGGCCTTGAGCAGCCTGGTCTAGTGGGGAGTGACTCTGCTCATGGCAGAGGGGCTAGAACTGGATGATCTTTAAGGTTCCTTCCAACCTGAAGCATTCTATGAATTTATGAATCCATGAATCTATAGTCCCACCTCTCATGCAGTGGTCTCTGTTCCTCACAGGATTTCCCTCTGGGATATGGTCACTGAGATCCATCGCTGCCTTCTCCATGGTCAGCCCTGCTCTTTTGTCCCCACAGATGTCCATGGTTGTTGGTGGGCATCATGGCATAAAGCATATTCCCCTGCCAGAAGAGGTGGTGATAGATATTAAATGACTTTCAGCTCTTTTTGAACCATGAGCATCAGGCTGGCACAGCAGTGGCCTAGAGCCCTTCTGTGCCAGGATTACATGTGGCCTCCATCATAGCACATGTAGGCAGCAGGGGCTGTGCCATCCTGTCAGTCACTTGGTGGGAACTCATTGGCTGCTTTAGCCAGGTCTGTGCAGAGGTCTGGTGGTTCACTTTGTCCTGCCATGCCATCTGTTTGGGCCAGGAATATTTTATTTCATGAAAGGGTCAGGCAGTTCTGAGATTTCAACCCATGTTGAGCTTGCAGAAATGACTGTTACTCTAGAAGTGAGGGACAAAGACAAGGAACCAAGTGAGCTCATACCTACAGTGGTTACTGACAACACTGCTTGAAACTTCACAGCAAAACTGGGCTGGGAATAGGGTTCAGGAGAAGCAGCACCTGTGAGGACAATGGTGCTGCTGCACCTGTTCACTCTTGGTCAGAGCCAGAAAGAGATCCCAAATCTCAGCCACTTCACTATGCCAGCACTAAAAATGAGCCTGTCAGATCTGTGTAGGCAGCTGCACAGCTGAAGCTGTAAGGTCAGGCCCTCAGGAGACAGGAGAATTAAGTTTTCCATCAAAATGTATGTCCCTGGCCTGGCATCTTCCCAGTTCCTGCTGTAAGCCCAGGACCCCATTAAACAAGATACACTTGAAAAACTTGGGTCAGAACAAAGCTTATGCAGAAGGTGGCTCTTGCCCAAGCCATCTCCCTTCACACACTGTCACCACCTGCCAGCCTGTCAGATGGTCTTTGCAGGTGTCCCCACCCCAGGGGAGGCTGCCAAGGAGCAGCCGGGAGGAGCAACCTCCCATCTCCTCCACCTTAGCCCAGGAACGGTTCTTGTGGGGCTCCAGGCTGCACAAACCTCCAAAGCCCAGTGGAACCATTCTGGGATGGAGCATACTCCTACCGTGCCCATCTGCAAGGCTCACTGAGCATCAAAACCCATCCCAAGGCCAATCCAAACCCTAAACCATGCTGGACAACCACACCACCCTCACCAGCAGCATCCATGAGGTCCCTTCCCATGTTGGTCTGTGTGGGCTGCCATGGAAACCCAACAGTTTCCAGACCAGCACATAGCTGGCTGGATGTGATGCTGGAGGACTGGGAAGGTTTGCTGCATGGTGTGAGGAGAAGGCAGGGGGTACTGAGATAGGAGAGAGGACACCGGAGTAAGGAAGGAAAGGCAAGGAGGGAATGAAGGAGGTGAGGGAGTGGATGGTATGGTGCATGTCGGGCAGGTGGAGAAGGGTAGAGCAGAGGTGGGGAAGGAGGCATGACTAGGGGTGGGCACGGGAGATCTGCACAGCATGGGCCAACTGGGGAGAAAGAGGGAGAGTGAGGAATAATTCTAGGAGGTGACACAAGGCCAGGGAGCTCCTGGGACTGTGTCTCTGCTTAGAAAGACACTCTTTGGTGATCCTGGTTATCTCTGGGGCAGGTAGGTTCTGGCAGCATTGTACAGCACTACTCTGTGCCAGCTGTGGAAGTCTAGCACCATCCTCAGTATCTGTATCCTCTTTCCCTGGGATGAGGTATCAAGGCCACTTAGAAATCACATAATGGTTTAAGTTGGAAGGGATCTTAAAGACCATCTACTTCCAACTTCCACTAGACGTGGTTGCTCAAAGCCCCACCCAACATAAGACTTTGTTCCTCAGGATCCCTGGAGACACATCCCTGCTGCCCAGCTGGCAAATGCCAGCACAGAGGGGCAGCTGAGAGCCTCCCCTCACCCATGAGTACATGATCCCTTGGGATTGCTTGGCATTGGTTCCCATGTCCCAGAAGAGAGCACAGGGAGAAGGACACACTAGAAAAGAAGTCTTTACAAAACCCTGCTGAGGGGATGATGGTCTACATCTTCACTTGGAAAGTCTGTCATCCTAGGGACACTTGCTAGTGTCTTCCAAGCTGGAGCTGAGTCTCAACTTTGCCTGGTGCTAAGACCATGCATGGTAAGTTAGCAAAGAGAGAGACACTGTGTGTGAGCCCAACACAGCTGAGTCATGTAGAACCTGTAATCCAACTAATCATAGAATCACAGGAGGATTTGACACACTGTCCTCTGCAGTGAGCAGGGGCATCTTCAACTAGAGCAGGTTGTTCAGAGTTCCAAAGTCCAATCTGACCTTGAATGGTTCCAGGGTTGGTGCTTCTTCTACATCTCTGGGCAATCTGGGCCAGGGTCTCACCACCCTCATCATGAACAATTTCTTCTTCATTTCCGATCTCTCCCTTTTAGTTTTAAATCCTTTGTCCTACTGCAAAAGGCCCAGCAAAAAAGATTACCCTTTGTTACTGCCTCCTTCAAGCACTGAAAGGCCATACTAAAATCTTCCTGGAGCCATCTCTTCTCTGGGCTAACAATCCCAGCTCTCAACCAGGCAGCCACAAGAGCATCACTTCTGTGTCTTCCTCTGACCCCAGTCCAATAGGTCCATGTCTTTGCTGTGCGGAGTTGCCTAGAGCTGGGCTTAGCACAGCAGGTAGGGTCTCACCAGAGCACAGTAGAGGGGGAGAATCTCTTACCTTGACCTGCTGCCTTAATGGAGAAAGCATCTCTACTCTACGCTACAGAGTAGCTCTGTACAGCTGCTGATCTTGCCTAGCACACAAAGTCCTGTGCAAAGAAGAGCAGGAAAACAGGAGCCACAGCTGAGCAAGTTCCCTGCAGCTGCAATTGTGCCCTGCAAGTTTGAAGTGACCGAGCTGTTTCCAAAGGGCCTAAACTACAAAAAAACCCCAAACCAAACAAAAAAAAAAACCAACAACAAAACACCATTCTTGGTAAAAGTGATGGTGAAATGGTGAGAAATGTCATCAAGTCTCAAGGAGCAGGGATGGGGGTGGGATTTCCCCTTGCTCCCACCTCAGCTGGTGAGAGGCACACATGCAGGTAGCCTTGAGACTGGAGATGTCTTTTCTCTGAAACTTTGGGGGTTTTAAAGAAAGGAGACTGCTCTGTGGTGTTATCTTACTCATACCTGTGCAGAAACATACTTAAGCTAGCAAGCAGGAGTGGGAAGATGAGGATGGCCAAACCAGGGCTTCAGAGCAGGTGTCTCCCCACAGACACCAGTGCTCTTCACTGCCTCCATGTCTCTTCTTCCCTGAGAATACTCTGGGTAGCCCCCAAGGATGGGACAGGTAGGAAGAAAGCAGCAGGCACAGGCACCCAGGTTTTCACACTTTTATTGTAAAGCTTCGGGAAGGGCTAATTACAATGGAGTTGGTCATTTGACAGCTCAGCAAACAAACAGAACAGGAGAGAACAGAAAGGGGGATCACGACGGTGTCATGCTCACTGCTCTGAACAGAAAGAATTACAAGGGAATCAATTGTGCTCACAGCGCCCGGGGAAAACCAAGCCCAAGGCCCAAAGCCTTCCCCGCACAGGGAAATGCATCACACATTGAGAGCAATACAACTTTAGCAAGAGGCATTGCCTTAGACATAGGTCACCATCTGAAAAATAGTTGGGTACTTTACTCTGCCATAGGATTTCTCCTTTAGAAAAGCTACACCTGCATGTACATAAAACTGTACAAAAAACAAGGCATCACAAGCAAGGAAATGAAATCTCGTATAAATAGAACCAACATTGAAGAGCTACAAAGGGGTCGCTTAGATCCTTTCCACGCAGCCCGCCTGCTCCCTGGCTCCCACCTTTGGTTTTACCCCTGGCTTGTCCTAGTGCAGTGTGAGATACAGTGGAGCCCTCCACAGAGGCATCAACCACCCCCCCCCTCTCCTCTTCCCTGTGCTTGTCTAGACTGGAGCCCATGGGGAGCTTCTTTCCCTTCCTGTGTCCACAGAGGCTTTATCCTTCTGGCTTATAATTGTGCAAATGAGCTTCTTTCTGACAGCACCTCTTCTTCACTGCCCACCCACCCCATCCCCAGGACTGATCCCCAGTGACACTGTCAGCTTCACTCCAGGACAAATCTCATGCCCCCTCTCCTAAGACATACATCCATTACCTTCTCTGCCCTGCCCCTGCTACACCCCACAAAGCCTCCCACCTCCTGGTGCCCTACTGAAGACCCACTCCCACTGCCCTCCTGTTCTTCCCCACAGACCCACTTTTACCACCCCCAAGCCCCCCTTAGGTACCCCTCCCCTCTCCACTCCCCAGAGGCCCATGTCTTCTCCCGACTGTGCTCCCCACAAAGACCCAATCCCATCATGTTTCTGAGCACTCCCACAAGATGCATTCCCCCTACCCTCCCTTCCTCCCCAGGACACAGATCCCTAGCACCCATCCTTCCCTCAAACACCCCCTGCCCCTTGTACCATGCTTACACTGAGAACATCGCCAGGTGCTCCAGGAGACGACACAGCAACTCCAGCCAACGGCTTTGAGCTTTGGGGTCCCTCTGGTGAAGGTAAGGAGCCCAGCCGCAGATGAGGGAATGGGAAAGGCTGGTCTTAGACAAGCACCCCTCAGATGTGGCTATGCTTCTGACCCAAGGTTCCCCGGGAGGGGCACTGGACACTGCCACTGCCTGAGCCAAGGGGAGGCATGAGCAGTCGAGTTGGCAGTGGAGTCAAAGATCCTGGCCAGCATGGCCAAATTGCACATTCTGCCCAGTTTGGCCCTGAAATTACAGAGCTACAATAAAAACAAGTTCAGGAGTGTGACCTGCTCAGGCAACCAGACCAGGGGAGCGTGGGCCCCACTGGGCAGCCACCATGGGCAAGGGTAGAGCAGGGATGCCCAGATGGGGCAGGTGGGCATCCACGGGGAGCATCACATCTGCCCCAAAGGACCCCTGGCCAGTCAGTAGGAATCAGCAGCAGGCCAGGAGGAAGGTCCTGCCTTCTCCAGGTGGCACCCCAAGGTGCCACGGCCATGGGTGATGCAGGTGGTATGGTGCTACC
Organism: Upupa epops; assembly: GCA_013397515.1. Taxonomy (NCBI): domain Eukaryota; kingdom Metazoa; phylum Chordata; class Aves; order Bucerotiformes; family Upupidae; genus Upupa; species Upupa epops. The sequence continues at coordinate 586,011 of VZRI01003033.1, forward strand.
CACCGAAGTGAGGAGCAGGGCAGGGGCATGAGGGAGTGGATGTGAGCAGCAGCCTTCTGCCACCCTTCCCTTGTCACCTGGCCTCAAGATTGCACCGTGTCCCCTCAGGCCAACCAGAACTGCATCTTGCCACCACTGCTGAAGCAAAGGGAGAGGAGCTGCTCAGAAGGGGATGTTGGAGGAGGGGGAAGAGGCTGGGCAGGGGGAACCCTGGCTTGCTGCACCTCAACAGGCACTACAGCTATGGCAGGGCATTCTGACCCTGCAGTGTCCCTGTGCTGGTCAAGCCCCAGCAGAGCCATCCATGAGCCCCGTGGTGATGGACCACATGGACTGAAGATGAGCTGCAGAGAGGGAAACCATCCTGCAGTTACCACTGGCCTCACTCCCGAAGGAAGATCCCAGAGATGAAGGTGATCTATGTGCGTGCGAGTATGGGAAGAACAACGGAGCAGCACAGCCCCCCACTGTGTACTGGCTGGGGAGAACCAGGAAGGGCTACCCAGGAGTGAGCGCCCCAAAGCAGGACTGTGCCCTGACTCTTGAGGGAGCAGAGAGTCTCAGGAAAGCACCCAGGCATCCCCTTTAGGCCAAGGGGGTCCTCTCCCCTTCAGGTGCATTAACGTTGTCCTACTTGGGTACCCTGCAAGGGAGCTAAGGATGCCAGGGCAGCAGGGACCTGCCAGGGAGACCAGTTGAACCTTTGACAATGGAAGAGAAAGCTGGATCCCGTGAGAGTGGCCCTGTGGCCTAAGGGCAGCGGGAGTCCAGCGGGCAGGGGCTTGGTGGCCCCTGGTGTGACCCTGAGACAAAGCTCCTCCTCACAAAGGCAATGGTGGCTTACAGGCAGACGGGATGGAGGCTGAAGGCATGGCCCAGCCAGCCTCGTGGGCATCCCCTGCCCTGGAGGAGGCACAAGATGATGGGCTGAGGCACCATAGCCAATGACAACCTCCCTGCCAGCAGAGTAGGACTGAGGGCTACTCCGGACCCAGCCGGTCCCTTGTCTGGGGGCTTCCCCATCCCTCCTCCACTTGCCAGGCACAGGGCCACCACCAGGAACCCCCCACTCCAAAGCAAACCCTGCCTATGGCACCGGGCAGTCCCTAAGGACCCTGCAGCTTGTGGGCACAGTGACAACGTTCAGAAAGAGATCCAGGCTGAAAAATAGCAAAAGTCCCTACAGTCCAGTTAGGATGCTGCCCCTTCCTCCAGCTCCCCAGCTGCTGTTTCAGGGACTGATCACATCTCTATTTACAATATAGAACATGAGTGTGGGCTGGACGCTGCGCTCCCGCGGGCTCTTCCACACAGGAAACCATTCAAAGCTGGAACTTGTTCCCTGTGGTTTGCTTCCTTTTTTTTTTTGTTTTGCTTTTTTTTTTCTTTTTCTTATTTTTTCATCGTGTGTGTGTTTTTGTTTAAATGTCTTTTGTTTCAAGGACAATAAAAAGTTTCGATCAGGCAGGACTTGAATGTCATTCCTAAGATTCATATTTACAGGAGTCTACAGCAAAGAGACAGGCAGCTCACTCTCCCCTGTGCAGGGACACCCCTCATCCTATGCCCAAGGAACTCCACCAGCTCTGCGTGGACCTTTGGTACGTAAGCCTTTCCTTCTCCCCAGCTGTGCCCTCCACACCAGGAGCCTGCCCAGCCCTCCCCCGTGACGCAGCAGTTCAGAGACACGCACCCACAAGTGCTTGGAAATTGGGGTTTGGATGCTTTCATCCTTCCCACCCACCCCTGGCCCCAGGAAACAACGGGTTAAAAAGGCGCTCCTCTCATCCCTGCCTTGCCCTGCTGTCCACAGAGCCCACTGCCTGGAGAACCCGCCACTGGAGTGATAAAGCATTGAAGTTTAAAATGTTCCTCTGGACACTGGCCTCAGAAGCTCATCTGCTCCCTGCCCCTCAGGCCCAGCCTCACAGATAGATCTCCCTCTTAGTGGTCTGGGACGAGGGAGTGGTGGCTGGCTGGAAGTCCGAGGTCTGGGTGAGAGGAATTTCCTCCATGGGAGAGTCCTTGCAGGGCTCATGGCTACTATTGGAGAAGGCACTGTACGTGGGGAGCAGGCGGAGGTTGGCCATTTTGGTGCTGCGCTCTTCTGAGAGTCTGGGGCTGCCATTGCCGACTTGCTCTTGACTCCCTCTGTCTTGGTAAGGCACAAAAGTGGAGAGTTTGAGGGCGTTCTTGGGCCTGCGGCTGGGGGAGGACTGGCCGGGCATCCAGCAAGTATCGGAGTGGCCGAACTCTGTGCACTCCCGGGTACAGGTCCCAGTCATGGCTACATCGGGCAAAGGCCGGAGATCTGCAGAGAAGCAAGTGAGAGCATCGTTACACACACCCAGGTACCACTGGATGGGGCATGAGGACAGAGCACAGGGAGAAGCAGCAGAGCCTGGATGTCTCTGTCATATACCTGCATGCATGCGTGGTAGCAGGGGACAGCTGGACCCACGGCCACCCAAGGAGGAAAGGAAGAGCTAGGAAGGGAACCCAAGACTCCCAGCAACTGAGAGCCAGCTAACAGCACCAGCTCTCAATGAAAGGCAGAGCATGGGACAGAGCTCACTGTGTTCACCCACTCTGGAGAAGCTACAGGAACTGCCTTGGTCCAGCATCTCAGGGCACCATTGACAGCTTCACTGTTCTGAGACAGAGAACTGCTCTAAAAACGGTCGGATTGTTCGCTGCCCTGAGGTGTAACCATATTTCCAGAGCAGCATTCCTGCTCACCATCAGCCAGGTCAGACCACCTGCAAACCTCCCCAGGCACTCATCAGCAGGAGTTCCAAGCCCAGTTAGAAGTCCTCATAAGTGGCTGGTCTCCCACACACCTTGAAATCTCCCAGTGCAGAGAAGAGGCTGGATACAGCAGACACTGGTGAGTCTCTGCCCCAAGCCTCTCTGTGCACCACAGACCTGTCCCTGCGGCAGCCTAGTATCTGAGGGCATCAATAGAGATGGCCCTGCTTCTGGAAAAGCTGAAAACCTCTGAACACCAGCTATATCAGTTCATGGGCTGGTGTCCTCGATACCAGCCACCACCTACTCCAGATGCTGCACGGCCTTGGCCATGCAACCTTTACACAGGCAGTACCCGTCACAAGTTTCAGAGGCCAAAACTTGGCATTTCCACACAGGGGTGAGTGTGCCTCCAAGAGCCACCACAGACACAAGCCGTTCCTTCCGTGTACCCCGGCCTAAGGCACAGCATAGCCCCTTCACTGCCTGGGACATATTGCACAAGCACCTGGTGGCACATGAAGCCTGGTGCTGATGTTGGGATGATGCTGGGGGCTGTTTATGACCTTCAGACTGCTCTGACTTGCAGATGTCCCTTCTGGTTCACAGGAGTCTCCATCTCTGAGTCCAGGAGCTCACTTCATTGCTGATAAACAGCTCTGTAGAGTGACGGATGGAGATCTGGGATCTGTGACACATGTGGCTTTCACCATGTCAGGGCATGCCCCTTTCCACCAGATTCACACTGGTACACATAATCCCCTCTTCCTGAGAAAGGGCAGACCAGCTGGCACTCTCTCAACCCCGGAAGAAAGAAAACTAGAGCCTATCACATCATGCTGGGGGCTCTGCCCTCATCAGCAGAGGGCACCTCCTGCCACTACGTTGTGACTCTCAGACACAGATGTCCCAGAGTCACTGACACAGCTTTCACACCCAGGCAACCCCAGGATGAGAGGAAGGTCTCTGCAGGAGAAGGCTCCATACAGAAGTCACAAACAGCTGATAAGGATCATAAGTGAGACCTAAAGAGATGGGCATGGAAAAAGGGGCAAAGTTAGCAGCAGACCAGAGCATAAGCATTATCTTGTCCTAAAACAACCTGCAGTGACTATTCCAAATTCTCAGCCCCTCTAGGGGCTGAGGCATCCCAGTTTCTCTCTCTGATTCCTGTGGTGTCTCTGGCACCCACGTTGCTCCCCAGGCAGGGAGTCACCTCCTGCATCCCGTCCCCTGGTGCACACATAAGCTGTGATATCCTGGCAGAAGCCATAAGGACATACCTCAGCGCAGACCCCCTTCACAGCCTGCTCCGCTCAGGGGACTCTAATGAGGAGCAGAAAAAGGACGACAGGGTCACATCATTGCACAGCCCCCAAGCCTCCACACCCACCCTTAGGACCTTCCTAGACCCTCCAGCCTCTGCTAGCCCTCCCCATGGCAATCCTCCAGTACCCACTGCCTTCAGGAATGTCTTGGCCTCTCCTTCTGGCTGCTTGGCCACACGGTTGTTCTCTAACTACTTTGTCCAGCTCTATCCTTGCCTCTCTGGAGCCCACTGGCCTGTTTGCAGGACTTGCATGAGAACCTGAGGTAAAGCTTGAAGCCAGCTGGCTTGTGGCATCCTGAGCATTGTGTGCAGAGGGCCCAGGGCTGTGCATCATGTGGCAGTGGGCACACACAGACACTGCCCAGCTGGGTGGGATCAAGCACCACAAACAAGCACAGGGGACAGCCATGCTCACACTTCAGGGTGCAAAAGCAGGAGCCCAAGCATCACACAGGACAAGATACCTGCACAGGACGGTGTGAGAACAGAGCTAGCCACTGCATGCCTTGGGGTCATTCTCTGGGCTAGCCACAGACTAGCTGCCCTATTTCCTAAGCATGTGCAAAATTGCCCCGTTTCTTTCTCCTACCTACAGGCAGAAAGCAAGATATGAAATCAGAGGCAAGACAGATCAGTTTTCATCTCTGTTTTGGGCAAGTCAAAGCAAAGGCTAGAGCCTGTGTCACAGATGATCCACCGGTTCTTCTTGGGACAACCCAGTGGTCACTGGCTTGGACAGCCTGAGTTCATGTTACATCATTCTTCACTTCTTTTGAGGAGGCAACATTGCTGTGTCTCTCTCACATATTTTCCCTCTGGATGAGTGGGACAGCTCATCATCATTTCCACTTGCAGAAACTCCCTGGTGCTGCGTGGTCCCAGGATGGGGAGTGGGTGAGTGCCATCACCCACTTGTTCTGGCAGAAGGTACTTTGCTGAACCAATGCAGGGTACTGTCAGGACTGAAATAAAAAGGTACCTCCCTAGTGAACAAAGCCATGGTGATTTCCTGGTGTCAATGGAGGCTTAGAAATCACAGGATCAAGCAAGAACGCTGTGTTCAGGATCTTTTATACTTTTTCCCATTGTCTGTTTCTGGCACCAATATTTTTTTCCAGCGTTGACCCTTTGCTTGCAGTGAGATGCTGGCATTGGAGCTCTGCTGCTGAAGGAGTGTATTATGTGCCATAAGCACAACCCTCTCTGCTTTCAGAGTCCAGGAACTGGGCAGGGTGTAGTTCCTGAGTAGCTGTGATTTAGAGCAAACATTGCTCTATGGCCTAATTCTCAGCATATGCTGGTGATTAAGATGTGACACTGCAGACCAACAGAAATTCTTCCTTGGGTCTTTGGTTTGCCTACAGAGTGTTGATTCTGGATGCCCTGCAGTGCATTGAGGAGGTAGAACCCAAATCCCACCTCAGAGTCAAGGTGCCTACTTCATCTTTCAAAGTATCCTCAGGATTTCAGATGCCAACTCCACCCCAAGGATGCAGTTTTGTGATTCTGAACCCTTGAAATCTGAGTTCCCAGCTGATGAAGAGGATGGCATCTCATTTTTCCACAGTATCATGACCATGCAAACTAACAGCTACATCCCAGCAGTGGCCATGTTTTCCTGAGTTCTTCCCTGCCATCATACTCCTTTGGAGGACTGGCCCATCCTGATAGCAGTACTCCCTATGCTGGAATACTGTACTTCACAGCCAGCAGGGATTTGTGGTTGTTTGGGCATTCACAGTTCTCAAGAGTCTTCTGATTCCTCCTTTCTATAGCCTAGCATTTCTCTGGCATCCTCTTGTTAGCTGCCCCGGGGCTGCTCTGCTTCGGCACATTGCCTAGGAGTGAAATCTGTGGCAGTAAAAGTCACATCCCTTTGAACTTTCCAGATGAAAAGGGGCCATGGTTGGGGCTTTACACTGAGATGCATTCAGAGATGCATCCTGGGCCTTCATTCTGGCTGGAAGAGTGGAAACTATCTTGAGTGTGGCTGTTCTCAATGCTGGCGTGGTTGTTCTCATCTCCTGACATCCAGGGCACCTCTGCTCTTTTGTGAAAGAGACTGTGCCAGGCTGTCTCCCCTGGGAAGAGGCACATATCGGTGCTGCTGCTAATTATTTCTCTCTACATATCCCTATGCAGGGCAGGAGTACATCCTATTGCAGCCACTCGCAGTATTATTACTCGTAGTGGGGAATTTCAGCAGTGCACTCAAGTACAGCTACAGAGGAAACAAAAGCAGACAGCCTCATACAGCAGGCACCTCCACTTCCTGCAGTGGATGTGCAGAGGTTCACTCGCCCACTGCAAGTCAGGTAGCTTCAAGCAGAGGCTGAGAGCCAGCATCAACCACCTTTTATTTTTTTGCCACCACTTGCAACATCTACAGTCTCACTCGGCTCTCCCTGTCTTCCAGTTGCGTCAGACATCAGCACCGTGTCTGCGTGGGGAGCAGCACTGGGGGAGCAGGGATGATGCAGCATGGCAGGCCACATCTTGCGGGTGAGGGGATGTAGCAGAGCAGCTCTGGGAGAGAAGACAGTAGGACTAGGGGATGTGACACAGCAGAGCATGGCAGAGTATGTAGAGAAGCCTGGAAAGGAGAAGCAGGGAAGCACAGCACACAAGGAGGGATTGGAGAGGTTTGGTGGTATGGAGAAGTGGGGAATATGACAGTGTGGGGAGAGGAGCTTGGAGGTGAAGCAGGATGCTCTCCTGAAGCATTAGGTCAGAAAGACTCCTTTTCCCTACCTGACAGCATGGAGAACATTGGCCACTAATTCCCACCAGCTACCCTTGCTCAGAGCCCCAAAGCACTGTACATCTAGCCTTGGTCAGTTCAGGGGGTAGAAAGGTAGAACCCATGCTGCAAACTGGGGGTTGTGCGTAAGGTATTTCTTTCCAAATGGCTGTCTCGCAGTCAGGAAAGGATGCCATGTTTCCAGTACTGGCAGATTTACTATCTCTTCTGCCCTGTTGTGGACACCTAGAAACACCCCTTCTCTCACACTGAGCCCTCAGGGCTCTGCAGACCACTCCTGGGACATCCTTTATGGCAGTGACCTCCTATGATATCATACCACAACAGCACTGTCTTCCCTGCCTGACCCTACAACATCTAAGCAATAGGAACAGGCTCCCCAGTGTTGCTTTTCCCAAAGACTCCCTACAGCACAGCTCCTGAGAGTAAGCACCATTCTCCTTTTCCACCATTTCTTACTGGTGCCGTTCCCCTGCGCCACTGCTCCCTCCATGCACCACTTCCTGGAATGCTCACTGCTACAGGTACCAGTGCCTACAGCACTGTTCTCTATAGGCACCATTAGCTTGCTGGATACCACTGACAGGTACCATTCTCCCACACTACTGTTCTCTATAGGTACCACTCCCCTGCAGCGCAACTACCTACAGGTATCGTTCTCCTGCAGCACTGTTGCTTACAGGTACTGTCCCCCATGGTGTGGTTACCAAAGGTACCACTATTCCATAGTGTTGCTCTCTACAGGTGCCATTCCCCTGCAGCGCCATTCCCAGGAAGCCCCATTCCCCCAGCGCGCTGCTGCTTACAGGTACTGGTCCCCCATGGTGTCACATCCTCCAGGTGCCATGTTCTGCGCTGCTGCTCCCTCTAGGTATTGCCTCCCCACTGCTGCTGTGTTTCCTCCAGGCACTGCTGTTCTAATGGTACCATTTCTTCCAGGTGCCATGTTTTACAGTGCTGTTCCCTCCAGATATCACTTCCCTGTGGTGCTGCTTCCTCCAGGCACCATTTCTTCATGTACTTTCTTCATTTCTTCTTCACTACGCTCTAACACTGCAGCTATTTGGATAGTGTGCTCCATTAATATTCTATCCCATTCTATTCTACCCCATTCTATTCTATCCCATTCTATTCTATCCTAGTCTATTCTACCCCATTCTATTCTACCCCATTCTATTCTACCCCATTCTATTCTATCCCATTCTATTCTATCCTAGTCTATTCTATCCCATTCTATTATACCCCATTCTATTCTACTCCATTCTATTCTATCCCATTCTATTCTATCCCATTCTATTCTATCCTATTCTATTCTATCCCATTCTATTCTATCCTATTCTATTCTATCCCATTCTATTCTATCCCATTCTATTCTACCCCATTCTATTCTATCCCATTCTATTCTACCCCATTCTATTCTACCCCATTCTACTCTATCCCATTCTACTCTATCCCATTCACTACTCTGTCATTCTCTGTGCTCTGTTGTTCTGGTCCATTCCATTCCATTCCATTCCATTCCATTCTTCATATTGTTGCATTCCAGCACTCCTGGAATGAGTGCCTTGTACTTACCCCTGCCCTTGACTTACCCCTCTCCATGTCTTCCCCTTGCAGCACTATGCCTGACCCAGTAGCCTGAAGCATTTCCCCATGTTGGCTGCTCAACAGCCCATTCCCACCTGACCAGTTCACCATGGGCTTCCTTTGGTGTGCAGAAAATCGGTGGTTCATTCCCAACAGGTCTTTCCTTGCAAGGGATTTTGGGAAAGGGGAGGTGTATTGTAGTTAGCTGTGGAGTCATGATCTCCTTTGCAGAACCCCGACACCAAGTCCCCAGATAAAGTAGGCACAGCCAGTGTGTTATTCCCAGCAATGATTGTCCACTCTCTGGAAACAGGGGACCAGATCTTCTGCAGCTCCTCAGTTCATCTCTTTTCTGACCTCTGATTCCCACGTCACATGGGGACATGACTGTAGTCCCCTTTACCTCCGGAGCAGCACCAGCTCAACACCAATTCCACTTTCCAGGCCTTGGGGAAAGCTGCTGGACTGCTGCCCATTTCCACAGCAATGCTCCAGAGATCAATGAGTACAGACATATCGGAAGCTGAAAGCGCAAGTGGAAGGCTCCCTGCAGTCCATGTCAATCCCCATTTTTCCTAGACCAAGTAACATCATCCCCACAACACCCAGGCAGACGGTTTGTAGGACCATTCCTAGCAGTACAACAACCAAACAGACGGCTTCAGGGACCAATTCTAGCACTAAAACACCCAGACAGATGGCTTTCCAAACTTAACACCGGCACTACAGCACACAGACAGATGGCTTCTGGTATCTGAGACCGACCCGACACTGCCCATAAAGGTGGTTACTGCAGCTCAATGCCCACCCCTACAGCTCTCAGGGCAATAACAAGCAACACCCGCTTTTACAATTAATACAGAGAAAGATGACTGATGCCAGAACACAGATGGGCTTCTCCTAGTCACCAAAGTTAAGAGATGTAAGCCACCTCCCCCAGACCCTACAGCACTGAGGGTCTCTCCCCTCATACTAAACAATAGTATCTAAACATCACTGCAGACAGCTTATTCCACAGTTAATGACCTGTCAGCCCCCAGATGCAGGAGCACATCAAACCATGGCCCCTGGAGTATACTGCAACAGCGCACACCAACTGCAGCACTGAAGCAAACAACTTCCCAGATCCTGCCAAGGGTATCACGGCAGAACCAGTGTGTAATTACTGCGGGCAGAGGCACCCATCAGCCCCAGCCTCACCATAGCAGGTAGTGCTAAACTACTTTGTTAGCAGCAAGGGTCCACGTTCTCTCTTGATGGAGCTCGAGGGACCACCGCCTCACTGCCCCACGTGACAGTGGCAGCCTGGCTGGGAAACAGACATCCCGCAGCCACATTGCCACAGCAACCAGAGAAGATCCATACCCTGTGCCAGCAGCAGGAACACCCAGATGGATGGTTCTGGACACTGACCGTGCTCCTGCAGAGACAAGGCAGGGCTAACAGAGTCCAGTGGCAGGCTACAACACCCACAGGACTTCCAAATCCACCATCTTACCCCCAGCTTCACTGCACTCCCTGTGATGTTCAGCAATAGATTTTGTGCTTGTGATGTCACTTACATGATCTCCTACCCGGACACAGTGGGGCTTCAACCCTCTCTGGACTATAAAAAGCAGAATTATTACATTATATGACTGAATAATTATGTTATGAACTACTTTAATAGGATTACAGGGTTCAAAGGTTATGGAATGCCCAAATTAGGATTATCCATGCAGATTTAAGACACTTCATGGAAGTCTGTTTTGTAATGCAAACCGGAAGGTCTTTATGCCCTGGCAGGAGATATTTTTCTTGGGGTCCCTTTGTACCTCCAGGGGAGAGGACAGAACTACCTGAGAGATACACCAGAGTTTTTTGGGAAAAAGAGGCTTTGCCAGTGAAGCTCCATCCCACAGGGAGCAGAAATACGGGAAGGTACAATGACAAGATCAAGAGATCACAGACATTTACTCTCTAAAGCAGGGGGCTGGAGAGCAAGGGGATTGCTTTACCACCGAGGGAAAAAACCCAGCAATTTCCTTTCTTACCTCCCTTTGGAAGTTAAATATCTGGACAGATTTCACTGCCACTTTTCACTGTATTTGCTAATTTACTATGAGAAATGGTGTCCGTGCAGTTAAAACTTGCCAGAAACTTCAAGTAACTGAAAAAAAAGTCAGGTAATGAGCATTACTGGGTAATCCTCTTCAGCCACATTGAATAAAACACAGCAATAAGGCTAGCTCCAACATGAAGTCCTGATTCCTGTAATATCCAAACACTGTCCTCTGGTGAGCCAAGAACTTCTCATGACACCTACAGACAACAGCCATTCAACTCCCAGCCACTGGGAAAGTCAAGGAGTCACGCAATAACCAAAACAACTGTGCAATAACCAAACCATCTTCCCAGTCTCTTTATTTGCTCCTGCAATATCTAGCCCAGGCAAGCAATATCTCCTTTAGGAGCTCAAAGCTCTTTACAAAGAGAAGGAGCAGGTCTGCAGCCCAGGGCTCAGGTGCCTTTAGAGTCCTCTCTTGCAAGAGCTAATGACAGTTATGTAAATCCAGGGAGGAACAGCACCTGCTCTCCCCAGGGGCTCTCAGCTCATGCATGCCTTGTATGCGCATTCCTGATACCCAAATACCTACACAATTGCTTTTTCCACATCCCCACCTAGCCTGTGCCTCCCATGCATTAGATTCCTCCCAGGCTCCACCCCGGTGGGGGTCCCAGACTGGGTTTTTTGGGCTGAACTGTCTCCCTATCTGGCAAGAGTCTCCCCATATACATATGGCCCAGAACCTCCTGGCATGCCACTTGCACTGTTGTGTTGCCAGCTGGTGGGAAAGGGGTGACCAGATTGTGTCAGGCCATCAGGACAAGGAGCAGTGATACCCAGGCCAGTCAGAGTTCTGAGTATGCCTGACTTCCCTACAGGGTGCCTATACTGAATTGCCCTTGCCCAGCCCTCCAGCTGGGGAACACCAGGAGAGCTGAATTTGTAGTCCTGGTGCCACCCAGTCCTGTGGAGCTTCTGGCCCATGTTATGGATTGCTGATATAAAGTTGTCCTCTTACCTATCTGCCTCCTCCCCTATCAAAGCACTACTGAGACATGTTATAGCTTCTAGAGGGGACCTGCCCTACAGCAGTGGCAGGAGCAAAGACACCATCTTTCTGCACCAACTCCCACTCTTCCCCTTGTGCTGAGAGTCTTGGGGCAGCAGAGGAGGGCAAATGCAGGAGTCCACATGCCCCAGATCACCCCATGGCTGCTACACGTAAAGTGTGTTAAAGCAGCAAATGCTTCTTAGAGAAGGAACTTGTGTATCTGTGATTTAATCCTTGAGCTCTACTCTGTGCCTGCGCCTGTGAAAAGCAGCAGGCTAACCCCTTGTGATCCAGCCCCTCTGCTCAGACAGAGACTTAGGGGGAGCACACAGAGGGTTCCACTCCATCCCACATCCCACACATGCTTGCAGGCAAATCACAGCCTCTCATTCCCAAGGTTGGCCACAGCACCCTCCATCTGTTGCAAATCACTGCTCTAGCAAGCCTCTCGCCAAGGGTTAATCTTCCTCTCTAGAACTTCTCAGAGCTAATTAGAAAGAGCCTAGGCAAGTGTGGTGGCAGACACCACCGCACTTATCTCCCCACTTCCGGGGCTCTGCCCTTATCATTTAATTAAAGCTGCAGTCGTGCTTCCCTTCCTGGCAGCAGCTAATCAGAGAAGGCACTGGAGCTTGAGGCATCCTCCACCAGTTCACCAGGGAAGAAGTGGGAGAAGGGAACGTGCCGAGGGAAGGACAATAAAAGGTAGAAGAAGATAAAGAAGACAGTATCTTTGTGTTGGCAACCCGGGGAATGGGATGGCAGTGAGAAACAAAGCCACAGTGCTAGTCAGCCAGCTGCAGTGGTGGCTGTGTGTGGAGAGGTAGGGTTCTCCCAGTTCTAGATAAATCCCTGTGATGTTTGCCTAGGAATGAGACAAGATAGCTGCCTCCAGCATGGGCACTAGAGAGTAGCTCCACCTTCCAGCAGGAACAAAACCCTGCAGTCACCTCCACAGCCCAAAGCAGCTCCCCCAGCAAGATGCACACTGACATAAGAGCTCCGCCGGTGCCACATGCCCTAGCAGCAAAACAAGCCATGCTCATTCCTCCCACAGGCAAGGAACAGCCTGTGCCATGCAGTACCAAGCACCCCAAAGTAGGACAACCCAGACTACCAGGGAAGGGACATGTCCAGGAGAGATGTCCATCAAGCAACAGCAACTGCAGCCAGCTCCTTCAGCAGGGCTCTAAGGAGTTGCCAGGATGCAAAAATTGTGAGAAACGCTGCTGTTTGAAGGCCTCATGACAACGTGCAGGCAGATAGTAGGGATGCATGCTAGCAGCCATTCAATGACAGACTCAGACGTTTTGGGGAAAACAACATCCAGCTGCTGCTGCCAGCTTCCGTGCCAAATTCCACACCTCTCTTCCAAGGCATGTTTAAGCTAACAGGTCTTGAAACAAAATTCTTATAACCAGTTTGCTAGCAAGGCTGAGACAGCATGCCTCATTCTTAAAAACCCCAGCTGGAACACCTCTGCTAAAACTGAAGAGGAAGACGGGGAAAGAAAGAGAAAGAAACCAACCTGAGGAAAACCCAGCATAGAAAATGGAAGCTTTAGCACTGGAAATCTACTGAAGTGATAAGCAATCGAAAATAAGTCTGTGTAATATAAAATGTCAAGCAGCCTGAGGCTGCGCAGTCTATATAATGATCCTCACTGCAGGTTCCAAGAGCCTGGTTGGGAGATGTATGTGTGTGCTTGGCATGCGCCAAGCAAAAGGCACAGAGCAATTGCTTCCACCTTATGCCAACACACCAGTTCTTCCACCGCTTCTGGAAAAGATGGATCTCTCCCACCACTGTCCACTGCTAGTTCCTCAGTCATCCTAGTGTCCTAATCATATGACCAAGCATTAACATGTGATATTTTAATATTTTTTAAAATTAATTTTCAGCAGAAAGGGGTTTTTTCACCTCCCCTACACCTTGTGTCAGACAGGCGTGAGCGAGTGGCCACATTTGCAGCCTAGGAGTGCACTGCAAGGCACACTAACTCACATGGATGAAGACTTGGGAGTACTGGTCTGGTTATAAGTACTCTCCATAGAGTGCGAGTTTGCTCCTTGGGATCTGCCTTTCATTGTACACTTGTGTTAGAGCCCTTGTGTCAAGGGGAAAAGGACTGGCATATGCAGGTCTGCCTTTGAACAAAACCATTGTTAAGCTCCATCAACAATTTAATAATTTTCCCTTGCAGGACAATGAACGGGGGAAATTATTCCTGCAGGAGGGCCGGTAGCCACACAGCAAAGTGCAGTTCAAGGCCTTTGATGTCTCATAGGTGTTTAACTGACAAAAGAAATCACAACTTTATGAAAAGGGCTTGACTTAACAAGGGGATCTGGAAACAAAGAAAACCAAGACCACTCAGAGAGAAGCAGGAAGAGCTCTTGGAAGAGAGTCAAACTAAACCCCAAGGAAACTCGGCAAGCAAATGACAATATTGATGTGCATGCATATGCTTTGTTTTCCTTCCACGGATCTTTCCTGGGCTTCTTAAGAGTAAAGTGAGCACATTGACTTGTCATTTCAGCTTTATACAGGTTGTTCTGATTGCAGGAACATGCTGGTTGCCTCAACTATTATGCAGACACCAAAGGGGAAGAGGGCAGATCCTCACTAGAATTTGCAGTGGGTATTTGAAGGATCAGGAAACAGGCGCTAAATCCCAGACTGATGCTTTTTGGCTGCCCTGAGAAAGAAATATACATCTGCTGATGGAGGATGTACTCATAGACCTGGATACCACACCCAGCCACAGAGAACCAAATGCATGTAAAAATCTAACACACAGCAGCTTTGTGAGCATTAGACCAGGGGTAATGTCTTGAAAATTTGGAGGAATCATCTGACCCCCAAGTGAGGGGTGGGGCCCCATCCCTGGAGGTGTTTAAAGCCAGGCTAGTGAGGCTCTGGACAGCCTGATCTAGGGTGGAGTGTCCCTGCCCATGGCAGGGGGCTTGGAAACTGGATGATCCTGTGGTCCCTTCCAACCCTGGCTGATTCTATAACTTCCCAGGGAGGGTAATGGGGCACTGGAGGGGGCTGCCTGAAGGGTTTGTGGAGTCTCCTTTTCTGGAGACATTTTAAATCTGCCTGGACTTGGTCTAGGTGGTCCTGCTGTGGCAGGGGGATTGGACTAGATGATCTTTTGAGGTCCCTTCTGATCCCTGATGATTCTATGACTGCTACTTGAAGATGAAGAGCAGCCTACACTATAGAGCCTGAACCTCTGAACAACCCAAAGCATTTCTCTGCAGAGAAGACAATGCCGTAAACCCAGATGAAAAATGCACATTATTGACACCCTAAACACCCAGAGACTCAAAGGTTGAAAATCTGCTGTGGAAACTTAAATGGGGAGAGGTTTTGTGGCTGACACATGGCAGAAGCAGCACAGGCACTGGTCAGATCCTCCTGTGGTGCAACTAAAATACATGCCAAGGAATCAGCCTAGGCAGTTAACATTTCTGAATGGAACCACTTGCCATCTTGGTTCCCCACTGAGGCATGGAAAGGATTTGCAGTGCTGAGCACCATGGCTCAGGAAAACTCCTCATATGAAAATAATGGGTATCAACACCAATAGAGCTTGCTAAAGGTGCAGCTCCGAGCACACTAGAGGGTACCAGCATGCTGATACAAACAGGAAAGTGTAGAAATGGGGTGGATTTGTTATGGTTTGTTTGGCAAGACACAAAAAAAGAATAAGATCTCTCTAATATTCCTCAGCCCTGTGTTTGTTATTAGGCTGGCAGAAAGTCGCTCTTGTGGGAGAACGGGAAAGAAGAAGGATAATCACTTCCGATAGGGAATATCAACCTCCAGCTACCCCTGGGTGCTGTAGTTTACAGACTGCTGGAGGGTAGATGCAATAAAGTTTGCACCACTCAAGGGAGACCTGCTAGCGGCAGTCCTAAAGGCACAAAATGAATAAAAGACGCTTTAAAAAATGAGTGAGGATTAAACCTGATGCCTAACATCCTGGCAGGACAGAGGGGATACATCATTGCCCTGCATTAGAGGCAGATTGGCAAAGGGGATTTGCCAGCTCTGTCACTCCGAAAGCACAGCACAAGAGAACAGCAGGATGATCATGAGAATATTTTGATTTCATGGTCCAGGGGCGATGTATGAAAACTTACAGAATTGGTCCAAAGGCATAATTTCACAGATTATTTTTTCAAAAGGCAAAAGATGGTAACGGCAGGTCTGCTCCTTGTGCAGAATCCATAGCAATGGAAAATATCTGCAGAGCGCTGAGCAAAGCAGCGGTGTACCTGTTTGAGAGAGCAGCCCAGAAGTGGACGGGTAGCTCAAAAAGATCTGTGATTTGAGAGGTCCAGGATCAGCAATTGACCCTTCCAAGGAAGCCATTAATCATCATTAAAGAAGGTTATGTCCTGAGATACCAAGAAGCAAAACAACTCTGTGTCTTGCGGTGTGGGTTAGTAAAAAGAGAAAACAGGGCTTGGAGAATGCAAAATAATTACGTGTGTGGGCAGCAGGTTTTACCTGCAGCAAAGAACTGCCTAAACACGGGGAAGGTTTAGGATCTGGCTCCTGGGGAAAACTGATAGGGTGAACAATACCGTGGGAGCAGCATTGTTTTCAGGAAAGGCAAGATATTTGCCATTTCTCACTGATTTATCTGCATCTCAGTGGGTGCCCCTTCCTGTGTGGCTAATAAGCAGCAAGAAGCTAGATGCAGAATACACAATTTCTTTTGCTTTTATTCATTTTCTTTCCAGATATAATAAGTCTTGCTTTTGTCAAAATCCCTGTTGTGAGAGTAATTTCATCTAGAGATCCTTAAGGAACAGAGATCTCCATATCCCTCAAAGTTTAATATCTTGGTTTTAGTTGGCACATTTTCAAGCAATAATTTATACAGCTGAAGAAGAAAAAAACCATTACTTATGTCTAATTGACATTATACTAATTACCAGCAAAATACATCAGGCAAATATCACATCTACTCACTCTCTGTCATTTTACATTTCCTACTCCATCTTCTCCTTCCTCAGCAGCTATAAAACAACACAACATGACGTTTTGACACATCCCTGAGCAAATATCACATCTGAACCCTTTCCTCCTTTCTCCCATTGCCTCCTTGATTTTTGGTTTTGTTTTTCACTTCCAAGCGAGGTTTTTTTAAAGCAGACTCAGACATATAAACTGATAGAGAACTGCTGGATTTGTGAACCTGGGCACCAGGCACTCCAGTATCCTGCGCTCGTCTCTGCTAGATCCTTTTCTCAGCCTCAAACAGTGTTGCTTGCACAGTTTGTGGCCATCAACAGAAGAACGTTTTACTTTTTATACCTGCGTAAGTACATAAACACAGGTAGTCTAACCCAGAGGCACACACCGCCTCACAGATGGGCTGAGATGATTTACTCCTGACACGCAGCATTTTTGCTGTTTTATGCTAAATCATTTTAAAAGTTAAATAACTTAAATATGATAACACTACGATTAGGCTGGACTGAAGGTCTAGAGTAAATCTGAGCATCCCCAACACTCATCATGAGCAATGTTCTCATCATCTAGCTCATCTTGAGGTGAGACTGCTTTTACCTGGTTCAGAGTAGCTCTCTGCCACACAGGAGCTCTGATGATGTTTAGGGGTGGAAGAAACCTTCCCTGTCAAAAAGATGCATAAAAAACAAAAACTGAAAAAGCTTGTCCTTGTAGAAGTGAGCTGTGCTGGGTTAGCTGGCCTCAAAGCCCAAGAACAAGATCAGGCTCTTTGTTTTTAATGACACAGCAGTGGAAGGAGCATCCATGTAGGAATTGGTATCTATCAGACCACAGGAAGTCACGTTCTTTCATCAGTGAGGCACAGCCCTCCTTTCCCGTGAGGGGTGTGGGTGAAGCACATCACAGAGATTATCTGAGAAGTCTTGTACCTGGTGCAAAGGCACAGCCTTTTCTCCATCCCACTGCGGTCTCCAGCAACCACAAATGTGGACAACATGGACCGGTCACGGTGTGCCTGTCTGGGAAAATGGAGCCCACTCCCCACACAGCACCTAAGCTTCCCCTAATCTCCTTGTTGGAAGATTCATGCTCTGCTCAGACCTTACAGATAGCTGAGGTGTTGAAAAGAGACTCCAGGTCCAACCACAGTGCCCGGGGAAGGAGTGGACCACTATGTGGCTTCTCTACACTGCTGTTGTGTTGGCACTGGCCCTGAGTAGACTGCATGGTGGCATCAGCTCACATGAAATGAACCCTGGTTCCTGCAGGGAACCTCAGCTTGTTGAAAGGAAAGGCAAACGCAGGGGCTGATACGGTTAGATAACCTCTGAGTCAAAGCAGCCTATCTTTGGTATCTCTCGCCAGATGCCATGAGTAATGTTAGATTTATGGAGTGCCCTCTCGGCAAGTAAAGTGAAGAACTAGTGTTACAACCACTTAATGGAGGTAACTTCAAATCAGGGTGGATGAGAGATTGTGAGGAGAGGACAGCAAGAGAGATTCATTAATAGTGAGAGCACAAAGGATAAAATCCCAGGGAAGAGCGAACATCTGAAACTGACATTTGACCTGTCTCAGTAGCAAAGCTCCCATTGATTTCATGGGGGACAGCAATGAATCCCTTATCCTCTATCTCATGACTACAAGAGGGATTTTCTACCTAAGGGATCTACACCTGAGCGATCCTTCAAGCTCAGGTGCATGCTATTTTTATGAGAGAGAAAATGCACTGTGAAGTCCTCAAGAAGCTCAAACGGGAGACTTCATAAGCTTCTCTAGCATTAAGTTTAAATCCCACACTAATGCAGGTCCCTTTGCATAGGAACAGGTACTGCCAAGCTGGGAGGTTTAGAGAGACATTGAGGAGTATTTGGAGGCAGATAAAGGGGAAATAACTGAGTTAGATCACACGGGAGCAGGAAATGGCATGTCAAATTACTTCAAAAGGAGCTTTATAAGGAAGCAGGTCTTTGAAAACAACAAATAGTCTGGGGCTGCTAAGGGATCCTAGTTGTCTATCTCTTTTACACTTGGCTGCTTTCTCTGGTATAGACATAACCTAAACCTGAATGCAGACCTCCTCTGGCTGCTCACTGCCCTTCTGCAAAATCCCTGCTTTCTGCAAGTTCAGCTCTTTGAGGAGCCACAGAATAGTCAGGTTAGGAAAATTGCTCTGACTGAAGAGTAACAGGGGAAAAAAAAACAGTGATCTAGCAAAACTTCAGCCTGATCAGGCCAGTTCTCCGTGCAGCCAGACAAACAGCTGTGTTGGCACAACAGAGGACGTGGCACAGGGACAGGGTTGAGCAAACCAAGATGGAGAGAAGCTGCCTATTTTAGCACTCTTGCTAACAAAACACAGAGGGTGCTGGCTGTGGTTACCAGGTTCATCAACAGAAATGCTCGTAATTCGCCTGTTGGCTCTCCCCATGGATGTCAAATAGACAATCACTAATTGCTCCAAAGCACCTGTCCAAAGGCAGGACACCACATCTCAAGCCCTATTCAGATGCATATTTTAAAATGCTACAGAAAACATTTATAGAAAAAAAGTAGTCTGAAGGATTTTCATTCAATCCCTCCCTCTGAGGAAGTGTCCCCTCTAGAGAGAAACATCTCCTGAAGGCAGAAGGAACCCACCTTCTTGCTCCTGTTGCAGATCTAATTCTGAAAGTTTCTTCTTGTGCCACAAGTTAGCAAACTTGGGGTAAACACAGGAATACTTTAAGCATGATGTAAACTACTTTTTGGAAAACAGACTTTATACCAAAGAAGGGCTGGTCCAGGTAAGAGTAGTTGTGCATGACCATTTGCATGGACATTTGCATAGCTGTTTTCAACCATTGCCAGGCAAAAGCAAAAACCTAAAGTCCTCTGAGGACTGTGTGGCAGTAACCTTGCAGCCACCTTGACAAGGTGAAGAGTTCCCTGATTTAATGTCACTAGGGCTGCAGGAGTGCATATCCTGCCAAATGAGAGCTATGAGCTAGGCCCAGGCCAGCTGAGATGAAATGGTGATGGAAAGTCCTGCCCTGGACTGAAAGAGGCACATGACATTGCTTGGTCTCCCTGCTCTGGAAGACTGGGAAATCCTCCTTTCCCTGGGACAGTAGGCAGGATTGTATTCATCCAGAAGGTTCAGAGCAGGATGTATGTGAAGGACACAAAAGACGGAAAACATCATTTGCTAATTTCTACCACACTGCCACAGCCAGAAAGAGGAAGTGGAAGACGTCACAGCCCAGCCCAGGCTCACAAGCAGCAATAGCAGAAAACTCAAAAAATGCAATCTCAGATGCAGGAGGCAGGCATACACCCATCGGGACCCATATATTCTACAAGAGAAGGCACCTTCCTACTGAAATATGAAGCTTTTCGACTCTGAGGCATTGACTCAGAAGGACTGTCCTGCCTCGATTTTTCATAATCACATAATATAACCACAGCTCAGGGACAGAAAGGGTCGAAAATGTAATCAGAATCCAACAGGGAAACCTGGTTCCCTCAAATGGCTCCCTAAGAGATGTCCAGGATCTGCCAAGGATCTCTGGAGAACTTGAAGACAACCTTACATGTGCACCACCACATAAACCTGTGAGATGAGAAAGACACTGTCAAATAAATTATTAAAGCTATTTTGGACAATGGTTGAAGCAAGTAGCATCCTTCTTAGAAGGTCTTTAAAGGATTAAAAGCATTCTTTGTAGCTACTAGCAGTGTATTTGTTACTCAGGACTGGGGAAGAAGAAACAGCTGTACCCTGCTTATTACCCTGGGCTCTTCAGTACAGTTGTGGAAGGTGACCTGGTTGACATGGAGTGCTACAACTGCTCTGACCTGAACAGCCCTTTTGTAAGAAGTTTACTCAGACACAGGTGCTGGAAAAGCATGGAAAATAAGAAACAGAGTGAGAACAAGTTTGAACTTACAGCTCAGACAGAAACGGCATGTTGAAACCAAGGTGGTGTAATCCATGACCATTTGTAATCTGTTGGATGGTTTCTCTCATGATAAAAATCTTTTCCCACACCTCTCTTCAGCAGTGATTAGGAAAATCAAGAGCTGTCTTTGGGGATGAACAAACATTAAGTGAAGAATATAGAGAAGCTTACAATTTCTTATGGAGAAATGCAGATGCCTGTAGAGCTGAAGATCACTGAGAAAAGCAGACATAATTTGTAGAAGTAGATGAGATGCAGAAGATGGTCACAAAGAGTGTGCATCCTCTAAGAAGAGCAGGGCTTGGAAACTACTCTAGCAATGACAAAACATCTACAGTAATTCCAGCCTTGATGCCAATAGTGTTAAAAAGGAAAGGGCTGTGGATGGGTTAAAAAAAGCCCAAAACATAATGTCTCAAGTAGAGAAGAGTCCAAGTGCCAGTTACCAGTCAGACCCAACCAAGTCCTCAGATGTGTGACCTGTTGGTTTTCAGTAAACAAAGGGGAGATGGGTGCACGATACCAGCCAGACAGCATTTTTCTTTATTCCGTGGACAGCAGCATCTATCCAACCCTACACCATACCCTCAGTTTTTCCCCCCACAAGGTGGGAGATCTTCCCATGCGAGAAGACGTCTTGGTACCTGGGCTCACAGGCATTTGACTGGGAACAGCACTGACTTAACTCAAATCCCACATCCCAGACAGGCAGGCAAAAGCACTCCTCAGTGCTCCAGAACAAAGGAAAAATGCTGCAGGCTATGTCTGAAAAAATAAAAATCCCGAGACTGAACATGTGCCTGGAACACTTTCTGCAAGACAAAAGGGACATTTAAAGATAATGCAAAAAAAGAAGAATAGGTTTTAAGATCTAGAGACTTCATTTTGCCACAGGAGGAGACAGAACACAATTTTTTTTGGTCCCATCTGCTGGCTGGAAGAAATTGAAAAACAGTAGCAGTGAGACCCTTAAAAAGAAGCTTGTGACTGCACTGTCACTAAGCAGAAGACAGGAGATAGTGGCTGCCCAGTGGTGCAAATCTATCTCAGGATAAATGACAAGGGACCATTGGCTTCAAAGTCCTCTTCTGAAGGTGCTGTGACATTGTGGGGTGCACGTGCAGCCCAGCGCTAGTCAGAATCAGCTCTTTGCATGGAATGGACATACACAGTTTGCCATGAGACTGTGAAGACAAACACTAGGCACATTATCTCTGTGCCTGATGCCGCTACAGACACCACTGAGTGCTGCTGAAGAGTTGAGGGCTATCTGTATCCATCCACACTGCTAAAAGGTTGTTGGCAAATTGGCAATCATACAGAGAAAAAAAAAAAGGATACAAAGAAATGGAAGACATGGGCTATAATCAGAAGTGTAAGAAGTGGGGGAAAAAACCTCCCCAGGCTGTCTTTGCAAAGGGTTGCCAAAACGCAGCACATGCATCCAAGTTGTGCCAGATGTTGCTGCTGCTCGGGAACAGGGCTGCAGGTCTGTGGTGGTGTCAGGAGCAGATGGTGATGGCTGGGAGGAATGGTAGGAGGAAAGGAAGAGAGACCTAGCTGCCTAGATGTCTTGGTTGGCTCTACTCACAGTAAGGAACTTGAATCAGTCTTTGAGTGTATCAAAAAGAACTTGAAATGTTGACTTGCTTGTGTGTGATCTACAAGTATGAACCAAGTGAGGTGTCTTCTAGTATGGTAAGGTTCAATGGAAAGAAATAGGATCTAGATTAGCTCAAACAAGATTTAAGTATAGGCTTCAGAAACTGAGGAGCAGAAAGGATCTACCACTAGAAGAGCTCACTGGGGGTCTTGCTTGCTTGCCACCATTTGCAGGCTGCTATCGAAATCCAATCTCTCCGAAAGAGTGCTCCCACTCAGGCACAGTGAGACACAGAAATCACAGGGTGAAGTTTTATAGCCTGCCTCACGCAGGGGTTAGATAAGCTGCTCCTTCTGGCTTTACAATGCATCAATCTACCAATCTTTCTTGAAACAAAGAAAGTCTGGACTGAAAGTGTTTTATTAAGCCCAGCAGTCAAACTCTGGAAATGGTATCTCAATTCATTTGCTCAAGCTGTGCTGAGGCGTACAGAGGAGGTAGGGGAACATGAGAGAAAGGCTGAGTTTTTTTCCAAAGAAGCCTATAGCTATGAACCAGGCGAGAGGGTTTTACATCTAGCTCTGACACAAAGTCCCAAAGCCATGCTGCTCGCGCCTCATACGTCAGCAGCTGCCTGGAGGCAGCTGATGTAGCTGATGTAACCTCAGCTTCACCATCCAAGAGCAGCTAGAGACCTGCCTCATAGCTCAGCAGCACTGGGATGCCACTGGGTAGCTCTCATCTAGTGAAAAGAGCAGAGCAAGGGAACTGCCAGCTCACCCAGGGGGTCACCCTAAGCTAGCAAACATCTCAGAAATGTAGATTATAATTTCACATTTCATTCCCCAACTATGGTGGAACTTCTTCTCCAGAAGGGGAGCTGTGAGAAATAGCTCATTAACATCTGTGAGATACAGACACTACTGCACTTAATAGTGCATTGTGAAAGCTCAAAAGGTGATTGCTAACTGCATATTCAGTGCGGGGCTGAAATGACACATGTTGGAAATGGCATGGGGTCCCCCCTTTAAATAACAGGGAGAAACCAGATCAAAGATTTGCCCATGTTCTGTGGGCTGAAGAAAACGATTCAGAAATACTTCATCCAACATACCATCACCTCAGGTACCTTTGTACTACAGTGGGACAGAGTCAAATGACCTTCACGTAATATCTCCCCAGTTGAATGTATTTGATCCTGTAATATTCCTAAATTCTCCATCATCAGTGGAGAGTGACTGGCACTTCATAATCCAAGCTCTGTATGCATTATGTCAAGGCAGATCCTCTGCAGAGCAAATCACTTCCAGGCTCCTTCCAACTAAAGCAAATCTGTGGTAAAGGGGGAGCAGATGTCTTTAGCAAAAGCAACCGGTGGCCAAGTGGGAGACTAAGCTCAGTTCCCAGCGCAACGGAACCCACAGAAGCAAAGAACAGCACGGCAAAATGTTGGGGAGGAAACAGTGGGCAGCTAGGTAAAATATCAGGGATGACAAATGCCTGGGATGACTGAGGAGCTGACACATATGTGCCAATATGCTGGCAAAGGCTTCAACAGAAGCATCGTAATTCCTCCTCAAAAGGACCTGGCTCTGCCCCTGCAATACAGCATTTTACTGCAGTCTGCACAGTAAAAAGTGTCCAAAAAAGGAGGACACTGATATGTGTGTTAATCAAGTGAAGAACCATCTACAAAGAAGAGGCATGGATCTGTCTTCCAGTTGAAAAGCTATAAATAGCCCTGCATACTTGCTTATCAGATTGGTTCGGCTGCAGGGATAATCTCCTGGAGAAAGCAATGGAAGCCCTGTTATGTTGGATATTTATAACTAGATAAAAGCCTAGAAAATGCACAGTCGTGTCACTCTTGTGCTCGTGCCATGAGATGGGGTGTGTGGGATCCAACTCGTCTCTTCAGTTTTATATAAGGTCAAGAACAGCTTAGCATTCCCAGCTTCACAAAGAAACACAAAATCAGATCTCTTTGAGGGGGTGGTGCTGCTTGGACGGCAGCAGAAGCCATGTCAAGGAAATGATGAGACAGTCCCCAGAAAGGTCATAATGGACTCTATCACTGGAGACTCTACAGGAAGCAAGATGTAAGCATTTATTGGACAAACAAGACAGGGAGGTCTGATGTGCCTTGGACAGACAGACCATGGGAAGTGCAAGTCTGATGAACTGCTCTAAAGTGACCAGTACCTCCTAATCTCCCAATGACCTGGTCTGCCTGCCAGAGCTCCTTCTGCTTAACAGAACATGACCCTGACTCCAGTTCCTCAAGTTCATTGAATGGCCTTTGCCAGATTATCACCAGGACCAACTAGGGTTAATGCCAGTGGATTCCCCAGAGCCTTGGCCTGCCATGACCTCTGCATAAAACCTAGTTTATACAGGTCAGGACAGCTGCTGGAGGCAATGCAGCCTAACTTGTCTGTGTCACATATGGATTTATTTGTGGATGGAGGCGTAGGGCTTTTTGTCTTCCTGAGCTGTGAACACACATAGTATCTCTTTTGTGAAGGCAGGGAGCTGCCCAACTTACAAGGTAGGTTGGATTTTGTGATGCTGTGTGCAGGGAGCCATGCCCAAGTGCTTCATCTCTATGAAAGCCACTACTCTGGGCAGTACCCCATAGCATTCCTCAGATCTGCTCATTCCATCAGGTGGACAATGACCATACCAAGAACAGAAATGTTCTCTCTGCTCTCCATCTCTTGGCTGCAGGTCCTCCAGTTCCTCTCTGTTTTCCTACTTTTAGCCCTGCTCCTCCCTCATCATCTCTAAGTTGCCTGTTGCTCAGGGGCTCAAACTTTCCCTCCTCCTGATCTATCATCATCACTGCCCCACTCTTTCCTTCAGCACAACCATGTGCCCTTCAATCCTCCCTTGTAAGCTCAGTCTACTCTTTGGAAATCCAATACTGCTGTCCTGTGCCAGGTCTCCAGGAACCTCCTCACACTACTTTTCCCAGCTGACTAGCTGGTACTTTTGGGCGGAAAGTGATCTGCATAACACTTCCAGACAGGAGGGTGCCTCATATTGCAAGAACAACAAATGCATTTGAGAACACTGCAAGACCTGGCACCACCATGCACCATGCCTTGCTGTAGTGAGTGTAGCACAATGAACTCCAGTGTTACTCCAGTAACTAACCTGGGAATAAGCAATAGGCGTTCCACTAGACCTTCAAGACCACAGATTACCCTGGGCCCTAAGAGTTCCTTAATTGGGGGATCCGGCATGTTTGCAGCAAGCTAGTCTAGCTAAACACACTCTCAGCTATTGTCACACCACATATAGGCCCATCCCAAAGTTAAGGATGGTCCCAGAAGTTGGAGGAGATTTCACGAGAACCCTTTGCACCTCATTTTTTTCCTCCCAGAGGTTTCTTTGAACTTGCCAGCTCCACTGTAACCTCCCCTCAGTACAGAGCGCAGAAGGCAGCAGGTACAGGAAAGCAGATGTTATGTGCACAGCCAGAGCAAAGTCCAAGGAAGCAACTTAAGCTGGCCCGAGAAGATAGCTTAGGGAGTGGACTCATTGAGGGTAGTCAGGCAGGCAGCACAGAGGCAGCACAAAGAGCAAAACTGGGGTGGAAGATGCACCAGGGCAAGGGAAAGCCAGCTCTCCTGCGGTGAGATTGCAAACACTTCTGTTGGGGTTCTCAGGTAAAGGTGGACCCAAGCAGAGGTAATATGAAGGTCCCAGTAAAGGCAGGACACATCGCTCTTGGGTTTGCCACCACCACACTCTCTGATCCTCCACTCCATTCATCTCTGATCTCAGTCTGTCCACTAAACCTGCTATTCCCCTGCTACCTGGAAAATTCCTGTGACTCCGACACCCACCACAGCATGGAGAGCTGCATCATACCCTGACCAGTCCTACCTATACCCCTGCGCCACCATGGGGGCAGGCACCCATGAGACCACCTGACTGTGGCACACAAGCTACAATCTCCTCCACATGGTACCTGTGCTGCCATCTTGGAACACTCTGTTGGGCCGCTTGTCTAAGTCATGCCAAACCCATCTGCCTCCTGCCAAGCCCATTTACTTCCTTGGCTCTTCCCACTCCCACACCTCCTAGCCTCCCCCAGACCACTTCTCCTTTGCCTACTTCTCTCCTCCCCACCACATCCTTGCTGCTCTCCTGCTTTCTTTCCTCATTCTTTCTCCAGCCTCCCAGTCCCACCAAATGTGAGCACGTCCCAACCAAGCTCCTCACCCCATCTCACCTGCACCAGGGGAGGTGTGGGGCACTGAGAATGAAGAGCCTTGGGCATGGGTTCCCTAAGGAGGGGGCCAGCACACAAGCTGCAAGCACATACCGTTCTCAGGGTGCTCCATCTCCCCGATGCTGCCATCGGGCGTGGTGCGTTCATAGTGATCCTCAGGGAGGGCTAGTGGCCCAATGCGGGGCCCTGATGATGATTTGCTGCTTGGGGTCTCTGATTCCTCCAGTCCACTGTCGTAGTAGCTGTGCTGGGAGGGATCCTGCAGGTCCTGAGCCTGGCTGGCTGCAGAGAACGTCACTCGGCGATGAGGTAACTGGGAGAGAAGAAAAAAACTGTTGCATCACCCACCGAGCAGATGAAGGCAGAGGAAGGATCATTAAACCTGACCCCTAAACAAAGGCAGAGTGCTCCTGCCCTGCACTCCCAGCACCAGCAAGATCCATCATCAGCCTCCTGCAGCCAGTCTGACAGAGGTAACACCAGGCTCAAGCCCCACCAAAAGCACCCCATCAGAAAATACCCCATGCAGGAAGCACACCTTGCAAATTCCCTGT
This sequence comes from Upupa epops, assembly GCA_013397515.1. NCBI lineage: Eukaryota > Metazoa > Chordata > Aves > Bucerotiformes > Upupidae > Upupa > Upupa epops. The sequence goes on from VZRI01003033.1 coordinate 612,865, forward strand.
GCTCTCCTGACCCAGCAGCTCCTTCCACAGCTTCCTTTTCCCCCAGAGACAGCCCTGAGCAGATGCACTCTCCCGTGACAAGCAGGCTCCAGAAAGGTCCTCTATTAGCACAGCATCCCAAATCATTTGCCCCCCACCTTTCTTCTGGCGTCTCCACTGTGCCCTCAGGCTCTGCATGCAACCTTGGTGGTCTCGGAGGCCCAATCTCAGTGACCCACCTGGCAGAGTCCACCCAAGAGCCTCTCTAATAGGATCACTGCCCATTACAAACCTACAGTGACATCATCCCTCACCTTCCAGCTCCTGGCCTGACACCGTCTCTCAGCCGAAGAGGTTCTCCATCAAGGGTCACCACTATTTCTTTTGTCTGTTCGTTAAACATTTCAAAGACCTTACTTCACACTTTCTCTCCCCAGCTTTGCCTCCTGCTTGGGAAGAGCTCCCTGCAAACAGCCATTAAGCTCCATCATTATCCTCCTCTAAATCCTTCCATAAACTCCTTCTTTGTTGTGATTACCGAGGAGTGAAGAGGGGAGCACAGGTTCATAGGGCAAGAACAGGATGATGAGTGCAGAGAATGAATCACAAACATCAGGAGAGAGGAAAACACACAAAACCACCCGTAAAGAAGCCCAGGAAAGGAGCTTTTTTTTATGGGCAACTGAAGACAATTAGGAGGGAGAGGAACAAGAGGAAGACACCATTTGGGCTGAATACCTTTTTAGCTGATGTCTTTACTACAACTGAGTGGCAATCAGGCATCCCGCACAGCCAGCACCACCGAGGAAGGGGAAAGAATCCAGACTAACTGATGGAAGGAACACACAGGGAGCATTTAGATGAGCTAGTTGCTTTTAGGTTGGTTGGACCTGATTAAATTCACCCCAGGTGCTTAGAGACCTGATTTGAGTAACTTCAGAGCTGTTAGGGCTCGCTTTTTTTTTGTTTTGCCTTTTTTTTTTTTTCATTTTTTTCCTTTCTCCTTTTTTAAAAAAGAATTTTTAAAAGGAATATCTAGAGAATCAGGGAGCTTCCAGAAGACTGGAAGTGAGCGAAAATAGCACCTGTCTTTAAAGATGAGAAAACAACAAGAAGAGCTGGAGAATTATAAAACAGTTAGCTTAATTTCAGTTCCTGGAAAAATACTGAAACAGATAAAAGAACTCTTTGTAAGTACCTACAAGATAACAAGGAAATGAGTAACAGCCACTGTAGGTTTGTCACAAACAAACATGTCAAGCCATTGAACTTCTTCCTTTGAAAAGACAGCAGGCCTTGTGGATGGAGGAGGAGCAGTAAATGTTCTACCTTGACTTTAGGAAGTTTTCTTGATACTATTTTAGATTATATTCTCATAAGTAATGCAGAAAACCAGTGCAGGTGCAACCTAGTGCTTTTCTGTATAGGTAATATAGTACAATTCACTGCAGGGTGGATGCAAAGCACTTAGGAAGTTGCATTCAGAGAGCAATCACTGAAGACAGGCCTTTCAGCTGGGGCGACGCATCAAATGAAATTCTTCAGATTGTGTCCCGAGCCCGTCGCTAGCCCGTATTTTCATTAACTGCTCGGATGACAGATGTGGAATATATCTGTCACATTTGCACACTTGGGAAAAATAATCACTGCACAAGCAGCGGGCTGGCTGAAGGGCTGGGGGTTAGAACAAATCATGGGCTGACTATCCGTCAGTGGTGTCAATCTCTCACCAGAAAAAAATGTATCTATATTGGGATGCATAAACAGGTGCTTTGTCTTTAGAAGACACCGGGATCCGTCTGCTCTGCCGGGTTCAAGCAGAACTGCAGAGGCAGAGCTGCACCTAGTCTGGGCACCACTTTTAATGATGTGTAAACAGGGAGGAACAGAAACAACCAGCTCTCTTAGAAACCATGACAAAATTTCAAAAGAAACTGGTATGGGGAGGAGAAGGCCAAGGCAGATCTCTTCAAACCCATAAAAGCCTTAGCAGAAAACTACTGAAAGCTGCTGCTTTTGACCATGGAAGGACAAGAAGGACCAGCCTTCACCTGCAGTGGGGAAGATTAAGCGTAGCTGCTATGGAAAAAAATGAGTGTTTTTAGCCAAGTGCGATAGACTGCCAAAGCAGAAGGTGTAATCTCTGAGGTGATGGGATAGGCAAGGTCCTCTCAAGAGGTCTTCATGTACAGCTCTGGACATGCTGAGGTCAAGGCAGTCCTACCCACAGCACAGCTGCATGCAGTGGCTCTCCAGAGGTATCTCCAGCCTACACTGTAGGTTGTGAAGCTGTGTAAAGCTTGCAAAAGCCTTCACTGCTCTGACATCACTGGCTACCATGTCAGGTAGTGCTGTTCCAAGGTTTCCTCCAGTACCCTGTCTGCCTGAGATTACTTTCCTGCATCACTGTGGGTCATCCCTGGCTTGAAGATCTAAGGGGTCTCCTTCCAAATAGCATCACTTTTACCTGAAAAACACCTTCTTTAAATGTCACATCCTGCCTGGCAGCCCTTGAAATGTCTTTTCTCATTACTGCAGAAGCAAAGACAATCCACCCTCAAACTCTCTCCTCTCCAACCCTGTACAGCAGCATGGCACTGCCAGGGCTTAGTGCTCACCTCATACTCTGCGCAGTCCCCACCACACTGTGGCCAATGCACTTAAGAAATAATAGTAGCTTGTGTCAAGCTGAAGCTCTCCACCCGGAGAGCCTTGTTCTGGAGTCACAGAAAGACACTGAATCTGTTTGTCTGCCACTGACTTGCAGAAATTGGGTTTTGTTTGACCTTTCTCTGCTAGGTTAAAGAGCCTTTCAGCACGAAGCGTTCTCTACACAAGAAGTTGCTTGTACAGTGCAATCAAGGCTCTCCTCAATCTTCTTCTTGAGAAGGAAAATAAACCAGATTCTTTAAGCCTCCACCTGCAAGGCAGCAAGTCAGTTGTGTGGCACTCATCTTTACTTGCCCCAGTTTTATCCTGTTCCTCATCAGATGCCATCTCTGCATGACTGCCGGTGCCATCTCACTAGAGCTTTCAGCAAAGCCCTGTTTCCCTTTCCCTCTCTCAGGTATTTTTTCCTCTGTAGATTTTATTAGCCCTTCAGCAGGAACACCACAAATGCTCCTGCCAAGCTACTCATGTGGTTTGACCCTTAAAATCCATGTAAAACCATTGCTTTCCAGGATCCCAACCAGCATTCCGTATTTCTCAATCCACAGCTTTGCATTTGGGCTGTGTTAAAATGCACTTTGTTTAAATGGGCCCAGTTCACCAAGCAATCTGGATTGCTCTGCATGACTGCTTTATCCTCATCATGATCTCCCACTCCACCAATCTGCGTGTCAGCTGCAAATTTTATCAGTGGTGATTTTGTATTTACTTCCAGATTGTTGATTACAGTGTTGAATGGCAGCAGGCATGGTGCTGCCACCGAAGAGCTCCTCCAGGAGAACCTGGTTCCATGAGGACTCCCAACTGGCGACTGCTTTTCTTTGCTAAATTGTTGATAAACCAGATCTTCCTCTATTTAACAATGCTTTCCTTATAATGAGTGGTGTCAATCCAAAGTAATAATAACAACAGAACACATTATCAACTTGGTGTCTTCATCACACTCCAAGCTGCACACTATGACCTCACACCAACAACAAACCAGCTCAGCTGCTCCAGACCCACAGGTACACCCAGAACAGATCCTGTTTTTCACAGTGGCCAGAAGCAGACACCTAAGGAAAGGTTTAAGAGCTGGACCTGTCACATGATAACATTGCCCAGTATCCCTTCCCATCAACTGCACTGGCTCACGTCAGTGCTATTTCCATCATCGAGCTTCCTGCCTTAGCTATTAATCCAGCTGTTCCCTGGGGCTGACGAGGACAGTGCGTGGTATATGCAGCAACCCCATCGCTATTCCAGCTGCCTTCCCACTGCTCCTGGCCCATACTGAGGTCCCCAGATCAGAGAACTCCTACTCCAGACCTTTAAAGACCCAGGTGCAAATAATTTCTTTAGATTATTTCAAATATTGCTGTTCCTGGGAGATGACATTTTGAATGTCTTTGCTGGTTACCCACATACTGGTAGGTACTGCATCGTATATTTTTATGTCTCAGCTCTAATTACCAGAACTATTTATTGAAGATTTTTGCATTTTGCTACAGAAGGAACTATCTTGGAGTCTCCATTCGGAAATTACAATTACTAGATTCTACCTCTTCCTAGCACATTTTTAACAATTGTGTTGAGTTTGTCAAAAGTGATTGGTTTGGGTTTCCCTCCTGAACTGTACACACTCAGCCACTCATTTCTAAACACTCACTCCCTTTCTCATTTCTCTGCCTGCCCCCCCTCCCCCCATTTGTTTGTTTTCTATTGCTAACTGTATCTTCACTTTGCTGCAGCCCTAGAATGAGATGCAAAGCAAATCTTCCTAGTTTCTTAGTTGAGGAATTGAAGCTCCAAAAAATACCCCTTCCTTTTAAGGGCTCCCCAGCGCTCACTCTTCTATTCCTGATGGGGAGACCCATCTGTACATCTGAGGAGCAAACTAAGCCCCATCCCCACTTTCTGCAGAGAACACTAGCACCAGCAGATGCCTTTAGCAGACGCGGATGCCCTGATGAAGACATTCATCCCCTAGTAAATCCTGTGGGTTTCTGTTGTGCTGCAGCTCTTTTATTTTTTTCCCGAGCAATGAATCATTTGTAGCCCATACATTTAATGACCCCCATAGTCTGTGAAGTGTTCTCATGCCTTTTTGAGCCCATGCCTGCTTTTGGCCTCCCTGGCATCCTGCAGCAATGAACTCTCTGCCTGTATGCTACATGGAACAGCAGCTCCCTTTCATTTTACATCCGCTGCCTGGTAATTTTTCCTTGAACTTCTCCTACCTGCAGGGTTATGAGAAAACATGAGTAATTGCTCCTTGCTCTACCCATTTCCAATTTCACAGATCTGTGCTGCATCCCGCTCTGCTGTGTCCTCTGTGAGCTGCAGCGTAAGAGGACGTGCAGCTTGTCCTCCTGCAGATGCTGGGCAGGTTGGGCCAGCTCTGCTGCCCTTCTCTGTGCCTTTTCCAGCTCTGCCACAGCCATTCCACCACAGGGAAGCCAGAGTCACACCCATGACTCCAGTTTTGGGGCTTACCTGTGCACAGCAGTGACTTGTTTTGATAAGAATTTTTCCTAGACTCTCCCCCAATAGCTTTCCCCTGCCTGCCTGGTCCTGGCAGCACACCCCAAAACCCCCAATACCTGTCCCTGCCAAGAGGCAAGTCTGTCCTGACACCCTCTATCATGAAGGGTGATACCATGCTCATAGATGTTGTGGGGAAGTAAAGGGACCTGATCCCTCCTCTGCTCTGTTCTGTTCATTCCTGCCTCTTCACTTCATCACAGGCTGCATCACAGCTGTCATCAGGACCCGCACTAATCTGATTCTCCTTGATAATTACAGAGGAAATAAACTCAGCCAACAAACTCAGTGCCGTGAGGAAACACGCTGGGGGTGTCATTTGAGGACCCCCAAACACACAGCACAGACGGCTTGGACTGAACAACAGGAGACATCCAAAGATGTATAAATTGCACTGTTCATAAAGGAAATCTTACAATCTGCCCCAGGGAACATTTTTCCTGCCAACAGGAATGGTGTGGTGCAGCAGCTCCCATGGAGGTGAGCCACCCTGCTCTCCACTGAGTGCCGGATTAACATTGGAGTGGTGGAAATACAAAAATTGTTAACTACCTCACTGCTGATCTGAAAGCAGGATCCAGAGCTAATGGGCTCATCTGGCCGCTTCCGATTGCTTCTGCACCTCCCCACATGCCAAAAGCCTCAACGGCCTTTCAGCCAGCTGCCAAAGGAGCCTGCTTCCCCAACAGCCGCCACAATGCAGCAACTCACAGGGCTGAACGTGAAAGGCAATGTCAGACCCAATGCCCAGAATATAAAAATAAGTGACAAGGGAGCCATTGTAGCACAGGAGTTAGTCAACTTCAGACTAATTCATGAACCCCTCTCGTTTACAAACCAACCTGGTTACAGGGGAAAAAAACAGGCCCAGAGACCAAGCCCCAAACTACACATGTCCAGCAGGGTTTCTCGTATGGATGTTTTGCTTCACGTGGGAATTATTTTATTGGCTAGTGTCATGGCTGGAGAGGAGCACGGCCCCAGCACAATGCAACACACAGCCTTTGGAGCAGGAGACTGGCAGGAATATTATGCCCGTGGAAACCAGGACAAGCCTCGAGGAAAGCTGGACCTGAATGGCAAAGAACCAGCCAGGGCAATGCTCTAGCTCTAGGAAACACAACAGAAGCTCAGCTCGTGGCCACAGCAGTCAACCATTTTACAGCTTATCTCAGCAACAGCCCAGTTGAGTTTGGGGTTGAGGACAGAATAATCATCTGCTCCTCAAGGTCTGTGCGCCTCCCTCCTGTGCCATTCTGATTCTCTTCATAGTCCAGGGAATCCTCTCTGCCCTGGAGGTTCCTTCTTGCCCTGACATTGCACCTCCCAGCCCAGATTTTCAGAGGCATGAAGGCAAACTATCACCTTATAGAGCAGATGTAACCATGCAAGAGCTGCAGTTCACACTACAGGCTGCTCCCTTTTAGCACAACACAAAGGAACTGAGGACAGAGCTGGGGCAGACCAAGGGAACAGATCTCAGAGGCTCTGCCTACTTTGGATAAGGGAGGGGTGGAACACCAAAATAGGACAACTGCCTGCCTAGAGTTCCAGTCAGCACAAACAAGAGGAGGGAGATACAGCTGGATCTAAGCAAAGGTGCGGTCTACTCACACTTGTCAGACCCCTCTTGTGCTCAAAAATGTCATTCAGGCCTTTCCAGAATTTTGTCATTGGAGGTGGTGCCTCCAAATGAGTGCAGACCGTCCTGGACAGCACTGCCAGCTGCCTTGAAGGCTGTTTTCTGATCTACCATTTTGACAATTTGCTTGGGTCACCTCCATCAGAAGGACCGTGGTTGCATAAGGCCCATTAACAGTGGGGCTGGCAGCTCTGGTCCATCTGAGGTCTCTCTTGGTGGCAGTGCTCTGCCCATAAATACTTGTGTCTGGAGTGAGCGTTGTTCCCAACAACCCTTTAATCCTTCCCCTGTTGACAATCAATGCTACAGAATGAATCCACAACTAGAGGAAAGATGCAAAGGAATCCATGTGAACATGTCCCAGAGCCGGCTACTGTCTGAAAAGCAGCTGCTCTCTCTTCTGTGTGGCTGCTCACATGGCTACCAATTAGCAAGTGCTGACCTTGCAGTCAGAAGAGAGGTGCTAAAAGTCCTGCTGAAATAATGATAGCAGAACAGCCATCCTAAAATGGACATCAGCTCCCGAGGCGCTATTTAATGAATAAATCTGGGTAAAATGTGGGCTGACTCCACATAGGTGCCCCGAAGCCTCCTGAAATTTGCATGATCTCAAAGAAGCCGCCAAAGCCTGGTGCCAACCTGCCTGGTCAGATCGAATTTATCTAACTCATAGCAAGATCTAACACAATTAGAAACCCATTTAGACAGCCTTGGGACAGAGATTGCCTAGCCTCGCAGCCTATCAGAGCCTCTGAGCCCATCAAGGATGTGCAATTTGGCTTTTCTTTGGTTGAAATGAAGACTGGACAGAAAAATATGAAAATAAATCATCTGAAGTCATAAAGTCTAAAGGGGTCATCATCTTTATGGACTAATGTCTAAATTGGTCTGACCATGGTGTCCTCAAATGTCTGCCACCTTCGAGCTGATAATAGAGCCATTTTGTAGATAGTTGGTATAGAACTGAAATTGCTCAGGACACAGAAGGAGGTCTCATAATCACATTAAAACCATATGAAGATCCTAGGGAGAAAAAGGTTCCAGGACTGGGAGTTACACTTGAATAAAGCCCTCGAGGAATCCAACAGCTGTAGAGTGGGAAAATAATGCTGGGAAAATAATGAGCTAATCTGCCTCCCAGTTGCACCCAGTGGAGCTGACAGATAGTACTGAAAGCTCTTGGGGAGAGCAGGAGGTCATGAGCCGTAGACTCAGGACTCTGAAAAAAGAGATATAATGAGGAACACTTCAGTGGAAGACTTTGCATGGAAAAAAATGTCAATTTGTTGAAATCAGATCATTTTTCAAGTGAGCTGCTTGTTTCAAAGTTGGGGCAGGGGGGATATCTTTGCTGACATGTGAAAATGAAAAAGTGATGTTCTTGCAAAGATAACACTCACCTCAGAATTCAAGCCAAGTATTAATGGTGAAGTTAAATTCAGAAAGGTCAGTCAGAACCGTAACTTGATAAATTATTAGGAAAAAAATGTTTACACATCTATATACCTTGATTGACTAGAGCCAAAATAAGGGGGTAAATTGTTAATTCTCATTAATTCATTTTCAAATTGAAAATTTTCTTCTACTGGTAACCGTTCAACTTCTTTTTCCATAGGCAAAGGGCAGAAGCTTTTCCTGCTTGGTCAAGGAATTGAGTCTATTCTGTAAGTCTGGGGACTAACATAGTCTAGACATCGGCAGAGACCTCGCTTTAGTGGCCTGCAACCAATCTGCACTTAATGATGAATGATGACACCGAGCAGGACAAGCCTTCATTTGGAGAGATCAAACAGGTTGGACAAGTAATGTTGTAAGGCTTGTTAAGGCTGCTTCTGTTGCCTACAGTGGTGTGGCATTACCAGTCTTACTGGCCCAGCACCCCAGGTTTGGATAAGCTGCACTCAAATCCTGGGTGAGCTGTCAGGTCCTTGGGACAGAGCCTGATCATGGCTCAAGAAAAATTTCATGAACAGTAGAGAAGGTTTCTGAGCATTCTTCTCTGGGAAAGAGACATCCTGGTAGTGCCTAATAAGCTGTGATCTACTTGAAATCCTTCGAAAAAAAATAGCTTGAGTTCCTTCAGGCATTCCCAGGGCCTTGAATCACAACACCCCGAAAGGTCTTGCCCAGCCTGAATAATAATGAAGGGCTCTTCAAACATCTGAAATACTGATTTTGCTTTCTACTGGGCTTGAGTGCTTTTGATGAAGAAGTAGAAAGATTAACAGATTAGTGTAAGAGGAACATCAGACATCACATTATCAAGACATTTAGAGCACGAGCTCAATCCCGAGCTCAGAAATGAAGTGTCCCCCGCACCCAGCAGGGACAGATATTTGTCAGAGACTTCCTGGCAGCAGCTTTGCAGCTGCTTGAGAGCACAGGGGAGTTCAGAGCATGTGAAAACCAGGCCATGTGGGAGCTAAATAGCTGCAGGCTTTCAGATTGCTAGGGCCTTTAGAGATGTCTCAGAGGAGCTGAATCAGGGCACTCTGCTCCAACAACTTCACAACAGAGCAGGATCAGTTCCAGGGGAGAGGTCATGATTTGCTGCACTCCAAGAATGATGGCTCTAAAGAGCTTTGATAACATCCACCAAGATCAGTGGCTGCCCAGTCATGCCGTATTTAGATAGTAGACCAGGAGGTGGGTATTTTGCAGGTGAAGAGGTGCTCACCTCCTGGAGCACATTTAATCAGGATCCATAAGGCGTGGCTGTAGCTGCCCAAATGGATGTGAATGATGAGAAAACATGCGAGTTGGGCACTCTTAACACGTCACTGCCACAAACCCATTCTCCCACCTACTCTTTCCCATGAACATCTAAACAGTCTGTAGCTTAGGAAGGCATCAATGCAAAGCAACTAGGAGATATTTTTAAGGGATTTTGATGGGTTGTTTTCTTTTAGTTCCTTTGTTTGATCTCATCCTGTGCCCTCAACCACAGGGTTGAGCTGGTAACCCCATTAGGAAAAGTGGGGAAGCCCACTACTCTTTTTTTTACTGAAAGAGTAGTCAGGCCTTGGAACAGGCAGCCCAAGGGAGGTGGTTAAGCCACCATCCCTGGTTGTGTTTAAAGATCATATAGATGTGGTTCTTAAAGATATGGTCTAGTGGCAGACTTGGTAGAGTAGGGTTATTTGTTGGATCAAGGGTCTTTTTCAACCTGAATGATTCTATGATTCTTTGAAAAGAAACCTGTACTACTGGTGGGCTATGAAAAGCAGGTTTTCAAGACTACATGCTAAGACCTCCAGAAAGGTTCAGAAAGCCAGAGAGAAGATAAAGTCAACAGAGGACCTACTGGGGAGCAGCTAAGTGGGTCCAAGTCACAGATGACTCTGATTCACAGAGGTGAAGCCAAGACCAGATTGGATTGATGGACACTGCAACTAGTGCCAGAGGTGAGATGACCCTGGTGCCAGTGGTGGCCTGTGCCCTTGCAGCCAGGCCCCACCTCACCCATGTTCAATCCTTCTCTGCCTCAGCCAAGCAGACCATGCTCCTCAGAGCACTAAAGGAGCAGTGAGAAGACTCAGAGCACTGAAAGACTGTGAGAAGAGTCCCTTCTAGAGCAACTTCCACCAACCATCTTGGCTTCTCCCAAGAGCAAAATTCATGTTGTGTAATTGCAGCTTGGATCGACTGTCTTGCAGGGCGGTACGTAGGAGCACAGGGCTCCCACTGAGATGGGCTGTGTCCAGGGTTTCATGGGCAGGTGTTCTGATGTGACGGGTATGCATGGGGATGGAGGGTGGAGGTGGAAGAAGGTGCTTTGGGCTTGGCCCAGGGCTCAGTTCCAGGGACAGTACTCACGCCAGCAAGAAAAGAGATTTGGCAAGGTACCACAGGGACTAAGTGTCCAAGACCCCACAAACCATGAAGAGCTCCTGCTCCCTGTGACCCACTTCAGCACAGCCCTACATGAATCAGACTGTGTATGGCTCCTGACCATGTTTCACACTGGTGGTCCTGGCTGGACACCAGCTCCAGGGGCACAAGCACAGGGTAACCACCTCTGTGTTGCTGCTCCACAACCTCCTGAGACTATCCTCTCCACCCTGGGCCGACAAAGTTCCCAGGGACAGAGCTGCTCTGTGTCACTTTGCTCCACACATCCTTCTAGCCCTTGCTTTCCCCTGCAACACTCCACCCTGTCCTGCCCTACATCACACACCCTCTCATTACTCTGATCTCCTCTCCAGCCCATGCCACAGAACATGCCAGCTCTGTCCTCACCTGGGAGCACCCCACCCTCCACCGCCTTCAACTGCATCCCACCCTCCACCCTTCACCCTATTCATGGACAGGAGGGCTGTTCTCTGGGCAGAGGGAGTGCAAATGGCCTGGAGACACAACTCAGCACAGCATCAGGCTTTGCCCCAGGATTTGGGTGCATAGACCAGGATTAAGCGGACAGCAGGGCTGGGCCCCATTCCAGATTGCTCTGTGAGCACAGGGAACAGCACTGCAGCTGAGAGCCCGGCCGGGCGGGCAGAGCAGTGCTGAGAATATCAATCAGTGAGGCTTGGAGTCGGTGGCTGCCCATACAGCCAGCGCTTTCATCGTGCAGAGTATCCACAGCTCAGCTCTTGGAGCCAGCCGGGGACTCAGCTCTGAGCTGCAGAGGGTTCAGCATCCCTCTGTACTGGGGCCAGCAGACAGCTGGTCAGGAGGGACTGATGGAAGTGAAAAGTGATGGAGAAAGGGGAGATTGCTGGAGCAAAGCTGGGGGAAAGACCAGAAATGAGGGGTGGATGGACAGGAGCAGAGACAATTGTGAAAGAGGAGAGGGAGTGGATAAAGGAGAAGTCCCACACATACAATCCTGTGTTCACTATAGACCAACAATTGCTCCAAGGTCATCAGACAGAGGCAAGCCTGGAAGTGTGAGGAGCGAGAGGAAGAGGTAAGCAAGTAGGAATGAACAACATCTGGCTCAGCAGAGTGGGAATGGGAGAACTAGTTAGGGTAGCATGTCATCCAAGGCAGTCCAGCCCATTGTGAGGAACCCCAGACAGGGAGCTCAGGCTGGGTGAGCCTTGAAGGGAGCAAAGGATGAGGTCCCAAGTGAAGGTGGAGCTAAAGACTGCCAAGCAGGAGACATGCAATGCTTTTCTTGATGAGATATGAACAGTAAGTGGCACTGGTCCTCAGAAACACTGTTTAGAGGAGCTGTCACCTGCCCAGGACTGCACACTATGTACAACCCACTGTCACTTCCCCTTTACAGGCTGCCTACACCTCACCGACACCACTCCACACAGAACAGCTCACGCATAATCCTGTATTACCTCTTACTGTGTCTCCCACTATGTACCCATTCATACCCCTTCTGCTGCAGCACAGGGTACGTGCATCCCTGTGCCACTTCCTCTGGGAGCAGGGGTTGTTGTACCCCTCTCTGTACCACCTCTTTCCCCAGGACACACAGGCTGCACCCCACTGCAGCTCAGAAAACATGACTCCATCACTCTTGAGACTGAACACCCCTCTGTGCCACCCACAGTGGGGTCCAGCCTGCAATGATCTCAGCTTAGCTCATCACAGCTATAAGTTAGCCTCCCAGCACTGACCTGCCAGGAGCCACTCTGTACTCCTGCCTTGCTCATGGGGCTCTCAGCATACTCATCAACTCCCCAGACCCCCACAATCACTTTTCTTGTGGTCTCCCATCTTCCCCAAGCACTCCATTGATGTTCACAGGTTGTTGTGCATTCCCAGCTATTTGCCAGACCCCAGCCCCTCTTCCCAGCACAGCTAAGGCTGAGCCCCCAAGAGCTCACAGACTGCTCCCTCATTTGCTCTCTGCACGCCAGAGTCAAATCTGGATGAAGTGCAATTGATCCTAGAGCGGTAGTTGATTTGCAGTGCCTGGGGACTGCCCCCAGCACAGTGTCTTTCTAAAACTGGGGAAAAACAGGGCAGGTCCCCCATGAACTCTCAGCTCCATCTGCAGCTCATTGCTGGATCCATTTATCAGCTCATTCCACACGAACGACCTTGAGAAAATCCACTGACCCAGGACAGTAGGAGACTTTCCCAGACATCTGCCAACACCTCAACCTGTAATTTATGGAGACTCTGAGCTAAATTTTGAAACAAGACAATTTTGTTACATTATTCCTTTCATCCCCCCTCCCCACAGAGTGTAATTAATACAGCACCATGCTCCTGAGCCTGCAGGCAGGTGCAGGCACCTCTGCTGAGCGCATAGTAGCACGCTGGAGTTACCACCACTCCAGACAGCTTCTCAGATGGTGGGGGAGCTGTAAGGACCCGAGGCAATCTTGGGTTTGTGCAGTCAGGAATGGATGTAGCATAGCCCCCTGCCCCAGCATGAAACCAAAAAAGCCCCAAAGGCTGGAGCTTGGGAGAAGAAGGTCTCCCCACACTGGCATCTGAGAAGTTGCATTCTCACCCCCTGTTCTTCAAAGAGCTGCCAAGGACAAGGAAGGAAGGAAAACTTCTTTTAGAAAGTTCCCAAAGGGAAGTAGATAGCAATGCTGAGCCAAGCCCCAATGCTGAGACTGCCCTGCCCAGCCCCACAGGGAATAGTTGCTGGTGTCTCCTTTCCTCCTCTGCAGCCATGCTCCCCCCAGGTCCCAGCCCTGCCTGCCTAGGAGGCCCAGACACTTCCTGGACGGTTCAAGATAAAACCTTCTGCTGTTAGCAAAACAAACTAAGAGGCTGTGGGAGCCAAGACTGGCACAGAACTCAAACCACCAAAGCCAGAACCACTGGTTTTCCCCAGATGATCTAATCTCTCCCAGCTCCAGAGCTACTCTTCTCCGACAGCCTGGTGTGGCCAGTTGGAGGCCCTGAGGAAGACAAGAGGCTGGTATGACTGGCACAGGGATGTCTGCCTCAATTTGAAAGAAAAAAAAACAACAAAGGGGAAGGGGTGTCCAGGGAGGGAGTTCCTGAGATGCAGTGCTTGGCTGGAGGGATACGGTTCAGATGACCCCATCGAAGACCTGGGGATAGGACACTGTCCTGCTCCTGACTAGGAAGATCCATCCAAAATCCATGCTACTGGAAACAAGAGCCTGAGCAAGGCCCATGGCAGCAGTATCACTCCCAATCCACTCTCCAGGAAGGGCAGAACCATCTTTATGAGGAGTGTGGGCTACCTGGTTCCACCAGCCTCTTGCCACGACCAGCAAGTCTGCTTGGGAGAACCAATCCCTCTTTACAATGGAGTCTGGGGAGTTGATGAGTATGCTGAGAGCCCCATGAGCAAGGCAGGAGTACAGAGTGGCTCCTGGCAGGTCAGTGCTGGGAGGCTAACTTATAGCTGTGATGGTGCCTATGCTGAGACCATTGCAGGCTGGACCCCACTGTGGGTGGCACAGAGGGGTGTTCAGTCTCAAGAGTGATGGAGTCATGTTTTCTGAGCTGCAGTGGGGTGCAGCCTGTGTGTCCTGGGGAAAGAGGTGGTACAGAGAGGAGTACAACATCCCCTGTTCCCAGAGGAAGTGGCACTGGAATACACACACCCTTCACATCCCCAGGTGGAGGGAGCACCTTGCTTTGGGTGCTTCCACCCCAGCGCTGCTGATGCACCAAGGTTCCATCTGCAACCTCATTCCAGCAGTGCAACGGGTGAGAGGCAGGCATCTTCCAGCTCTCACCAGAAGGATTTGGGTCATCCTAGCAAGGCACCATGTGGCTTTTGGACACGGGTGGGTCTCAAGCGGACACAGGAATGAACCAGGAGAAGCTATGCAGGGGGTTATTGGGGTGAAAGAATGCTGGGCTGGCTGGTCTATGGCTCACACATATACATGTGTATGTACATGCATGTGCTGTAGGCTATGCCTGGGAAGAAGCTGTCTCCTCAAAAGGGCCAGGCAGTTCCTAGATACGGGAGATGTCAATGTGGGGAGGGGATTCAGTACCATGAGGTCTCTGGACACAGCGGGGTGCAGTGAAAGGGCTTGTGGAGACAAGCCCCCGCAAGCACTGCTTCTGGGTGTTGCGGACCCAGGTGTCCTGGTGGTTGAGGACATGGCAAACATGGGTGGGACATTGCTGGGAGCAAGAGTGTCTTCAGGGACAGCAGGGAAAATAAGGCACAACTGGTCAAAAATAGAAAACTTTATTGAAGTCAAATCCAACAGGGCAGCTGAGGTCAGCCCCACGGCAGGAGCCCAGCCTGCCGCTCACTGGGATACAAGGAAGGGAGCAGGTGTCTCCATAGGGAACAGAGAGTACAGCATGGTGGGAGAGAGGGCAGTCAGGAAGAAGGCAAAGCCACAGGCACTCATCCCCCCCTCTCCCTCCCTGTCTAGTTAAGGATAGACCCGACAGGTGCCAAAGCAGAAATGTGGTGCAAGTTAACTGGCCAGACAGCCTGAAGAAAGAGAGTCCTGCAAGCTTCAGACTTACTCCATGACCTCCCAGGACAGCTCCAAGCTCGAGTGCACACCAGTGAGCAGCCTTTCCCAGTCTGCAGCCAAGACCAACATCCACACACAGCAGAAACTTCCCCCTCCCGCTAGACCAAGAGCAGTGACTCAACCGCAGCACACAGCAAAGACCCTAGTGCCCCGCTCCTCCGGCCTTGAGCACAACACCCAGCCTCAGCATACAGCCAGACCCAGGTGCTACAGGCATCTGCCCTCCCACTCCATCCCAGGTGCAGCACGAGTCCCACGGAGCCACAGCTCCGGGCACGGTGCTAACGCAAAGGAAAGCTGGTTTTCACCATGCTGGCTATGGCAGAAAGCCCAAGCCCAGGGGAAGCCAGAGCCTGAGCCTGGGAAACAAGAGCTTTGCTCCTCCACCCAGCCCCACCTGNCCCCTCCCCGCACACAACCGCAGCCCGCTCCGCGCCACACACGCTGCTCCTGTATCCCGCACACACACCCCGCCACCGACACGGGCAGGTTCGCTTGGATCTACAACTCCGCTCCCTGCTCATCCCAAACACACACACACACACAGAGGCACCCTTAAATCCCCATTCCCAGCCCGGCTCCCATCAAACCCGCAACTTCTCTCTCTCCCACGCACCAGCGCACTCCGGGCTCACCCATCCGCCGGTGTAAGGGGGGGAAACACAAAAACCCAGGGGAAAATAAAATAAACAATCCAAGGCGNTGCCTGGGCAGCCACAACGGGTGCAAAACTCCCCTTTTGGGTGGGTTTGCCCAGAGACGGGGAAAGGTACAGCCATACCAGCAGAGCTGGGCTGGCAACACCTTGCTGCTCCCTGGACAAGGGCAGGGCTGCAACCTAGCTGGCCAGAGCTGTGGCGAAAGAAGGACCAGTCTCTCTTCCCCATGAGTCAGCCCAAGCAAAAGGATGAATGAGAGGGTGGGCACTGACCTCCTTGGTGCTCCAAAGGGGACCCAAACAGGTAAGATTCCCTCCCTGGAGCTCCACATGCAGAGGAACATGCATGCAGCACCCGTCACACCACCATCAACCAGGCAGCGCCTCCAGGACCCAGCCCCAGGCGCTCTCACAAGGGCTCCAGCAGGTTTTGGCCTCCCCCTGCCCCCTCCCCACCCCACAACCAGGCTCCGTGGCTCAGCTCGAGGGTAGTCCTTCGACAGCCACCCAGGCCACACATGCAGAGTTGGGGGCCAGTCCACGCTCACTCCCACACCTCAGTCCAGATGGCTCCCCGGTGCAGGGGGGGAGCCGCTGCCGGCCTCAGGATGAGCTCTCCTACCTGCTTGTTGGTGTATTTCTGGGGATTGGTGCGATAGCTGTAGTCAGAGTACTGCTCGGAGCCCGTTGAGTTGTTGTCCCCGGTGCCAACAAAGGTGTTGGTAGCTGGCAGGTCCTGCACAACTTGGTGCTTCTTGGAGGCAGAGGGTGACTGAGGCTGCAACTGGATGGACGGTAGCGGAGAGTTGGAGCGGTAGTGGCGACCCAGGTCAGGACTGCCCGGTGGGTAGTTAAGGGGCAGGTGGATACGGGGGCTGTCACTGACAGAGTCATTCATGAGGTTGAACTTGAGTGACTTCTGCAGCCCTGTTTCCTCCTCATCCTCTGTGGGTTTGGGTGGCTTTGGAGACTTGCTCTTCTTCACCTTGCTCTTACTTTTACTACTCTTGCTGGCCTGCTTAGGCGCGTACAGGTCTTTGGTCTCTTTTTTGCCCGCCTGGTAGCCACTCTTGGCCTCCCGCTGCCGGCAGTAGCGTACCAGAACAACCAACACAATGACCAGGGTGACAGCCACAATGCCAGCTATGACTCCAAAGAGGATATTGCTTCGCTGCTTGCTGCGCTCATACTCAGGATCTCCAGCGATGTCTATGTCGAGTGGGGTGTCCAGGCTGTGCCCTACCAGTGTGTCCAGCAGTGTACGGTTGGCCAATGTCTCGTTTATGTAGAAGTGCACCAGTGCCGTACCGTGCCGTGACGGCTTGCCCTTGTCATTGACGCGCACTACCAAGCGGTGCAGCCCATGGTGCTTGCGCAGGATCTCCTTCTCCAGGGTGATATCTCCGCTGTGCGGGGAGATCTGGAAGAGCTCAAAGGGATTGCCTCCTGTGATGCTGTAGGTGAGTTCTGCATTGACACCAGAGTCAATGTCCTCTGCCTTGACCTTGCTCACTTGTTGACCAGGGCTGGTGTGTGGCAGGATGTGTTTGTATGTGGCATTGGAAGGTGAAGTGATGAAGGGAGCATTATCATTCTCATCCAAGACATTGATGGTCACCCCCACGTAGGCAGACCTTGGAGGATCTCCACCATCCACTGCCTTGAGTCGGAAAGTGTATGTGCTCTGCTGCTCCCGATCAAAAGAGATGCTTGAGAGGATGGTGCCAGTGCCATTCTGAATGACAAAATCCCCGTTGTCTTGCTCCACTGACAACTGGATGCGGGCGTTCTCTCCTTTGTCGGCATCGATCACCGTCACCATGCCTACAGGGCTGAGGGGCGGCATGTTCTCCATCACTGAGAAGTTGTAGCCGCTCAGCATGAACTTGGGGTCATTGTCATTCCTGTCCATGACATTGATGGCCACAGATGCTGTGCCCTTCAGGCTGGGGCTGCCCTTGTCTGCTGCCACCACCAAGAACTCGTAGCGCTCTCGCTGCTCTCGATCCAGCACCGCCTTCACCCGAATCTCCCCAGAGTCGGGGTTGATGGCAAAAGAGCCCTTAGAAGAGGGGTCCGTCACCAGGGAGTAAACCAGCTGGGCATTGGAGCCGCTGTCAGCATCAGTGGCACTCACCTCCATGACCAGGTCATCAGGCTCATTATTCTCAGGGAAAGCCACCTCGGTGAAGCTCTGGCTGAAGACAGGTGCATTGTCATTCACATCCACCACCTGCACCTTCAAAGAGTTAGTGCTGGAGAGGGGAGGGTTTCCTGAGTCCACCGCCACAATCTCAATGGTGTAATCCTTCACTGACTCATAGTCCAATGGTGTGGTGGTTTGTAGGAAGTATTTTTTCTTGCTGTCACTCCCTGTTTCACTAGCCTGACGTAGCTGGAATGGGACATCACCAGCCACTACACAGGTCACCACAGCATTTTCACCTTCATCTCGGTCAGACACCTGTACCAGAGCCACTGCTGTCTCTACTGGCACATCCTCCGAGATATTTGCCATGCCATCCTGGTGCGTAACAAGCCCAATGCCCCGGATCTCTATGGAGGGCGCGTTGTCATTCATGTCCTTGATGGTGACAACCACCTGGGTGCGGGCGCTCTTGGGGTTGGCCCCCTTGTCCTTGGCCATGACAGAGAACTTGAGGATGTTGACATCCTCGCGGTCGATGGGCCCCTGCACAGTAATGAGTCCCGTGGCACGGTCCAGACGCAGCAGCCGGTGCACTATGTCAGAGGGTTGGTGGAAGGAGTAATCTATTTCAGCATTGGCACCCTGATCAGAGTCATTGGCTTTCACCTGTGGGATAGAGGGACAAACGGTGAGCGGGAGGGAAAGGTGGCAGTGAGTCCCACTGCAAGATGCCTCAGTACCTGCCACAGCCTCCTGTGGGGACAGATGGTGGGAAAAACCAGGATTTCCTCTTCTGGGGCCAAGGAGTAGGGAGCAAAGACCCTGGGACCGGCAGAGCAGCTGGGAGCAGCCCTCTGGCATGGAGGCTTTTTCTTGCTCTTCTGGTGAAACTGGATGGACCGGTTGGCCATGCTCCCCTCCCAGCCAGCTCTGGCATGCAGGAAATCCTCTGGAACCCATGCCGCTTTGACCCAGGCAGCAGCAAGGGGGTGTGTGTCTCTTGTTGTGCCCACTCCACAAAACCCTCCCAGAAGAAGGGCTCAAGCAGTTGCATGGCCAAGGTGAGGAGGAGAGAGGCAAGGATGTGTGGAGCTGCAGCAGCTCCATGCCAGCACTTAAGGGATGCAGCCAAGCAGGGACTGGAACTGACTAAGTCCTGCATGGTACCAGCTATTTCTGCCCGCCTGTCAGGAGCTCTGCATTCGCATAAACTTGCCTCTACGCCTATTATTTGCTTTCTAAAGAAGATGAGGTTTGTCTAACATTTGCCTCCCTAATCGGCTCTCCGAGCAGCCTCTTCTCTGCACCATTTGCTGCTCTGCCGTTATCTTGCTCAGCAGATTTGGATGGAGAACGAAAGTTGTTAAATGTAAATTCCACCTTTTACCTCCACTCACAAAAAAAGCGGAAATCATTTTCCCCCTGAAAGATAAAAGCTGCGCAATGGCAGCAGCAGCGATGCAGCCCATTCTCCTCCTGGCCGCATGGCTCCCTTATCTGCTTCCAGCTTCCATTCTCTTAACAGTGAAAAATGAATTCTTAAAAAATTCACATCAGAATTAGCAAGCAGATGAGAGCTGGCCACACTCCACTTATTAAGATGGCAGCTGCAGATAAACAGATGTCGGCTACTATCATCTCACTGTCCCCTCCAAGCCAAATCCACTGAGATCTGCAACCTCGGGCTCCTCAGGCCAGTTTGCACTGCTGCCTGAAACAGGACAGAGCCTGTGGCTTCTGCAAGCAGCAAGGGATGCCTGGAGCACAGCCATGAACAGCCCCCCTGGATGAGCAGCAGGGATGATGCCTGCCCTGCATCTCCTGTGTGAACCCAAGTTTCCATGGAGCAGACAAGGGAATGCAATTTATGAAAGAGTCTATGTCTTGTCTGTGGGCAGCACTGAGAATGGTCTGGCGTGAAGCCAGACCTCAAGTCCCAGCCTCCCCTGTAACCTGAAGCCCTGCCACCCCACACCCATAAACCCTGCTGCTGTCCCCCTCAGTCATGTTCCACAGCCCCAACTCTGGTTCCACCTTCCCATGCATCATTTTCAGCCTACTTTTTGCAGATGTGACATCCCAAGGATCTGCCTGTATGTTGGTCCTGAGTGACACTGTGGACCCCTATGGCTTGCAACCCTTCTAGGCTTTCACCTCCCTTGAGGCAGCAACTGGCTGTGTAAATACCCCCCGGGTCATCCCTGCTATAACCAGGCAGGAGGGAAACTTGAGAGGAGAATAAATGCCCCTGCACTCACCTGGAGGACAGAGTGTCCCACGGGGCTGTTTTCAGAGAGCTCTGCTTCATACAGGGCCTTCTCAAACTTGGGTGCATTGTCGTTCATGTCCAGAATGGTAATGCGAAGCAGAGCGCTGCTCGCTCGCGGCGGGTTGCCTCCATCCTGCACCTTGATGGTCAGGTCATAGGAGTCCCACTGCTCCCGGTCCAGGTTCCCCATGACAATCAGCTGTGGTTGCTTCTCATCCTGATCTTCAGCCACCTGCAGCCCAAAGAGCTCCTGTGCCTCTGGACCAGCCATCAGCTCATAGGAGGCAACACCATTGTCACCTGAGTCCCGGTCCATGGCCATGGGGATGGGAAAGAGCGTCCCGATGTTGGTGTTTTCGGGGATGGAGAGAGTGAGAACAGGTGAGGCAAAGTTGGGGGTGTTGTCATTTATATCGAGCACCTCAATCTGTCCCTCGAGCAGGCGAGGGATGCTGTTCAAGATCAGGTCAGTGATAGACACTTCGAACTCAAAGAAGCAGGACCGTCCAGGCAGGAGGTGCTGGCACTCAGGCAAGCTCTCCCGGTCGATGGAGGTCTCTGTGGTGTAGATGTCCCCAGTTTTGCCATCCACACGGAGGTACGGGGCCCCCACTTCCAGCTTGTAGAGGTGGCCGACATCTGGGAAGCCATAGTCAGATGCCAAGCTTCCTATGAGGGTGTTGGGGGGTTGTTCCTCCTGCACTTTGTACACCACTCGTGTCCCAGATACCAGGCCAGGGAGCTGGAAGAGGAGCCACAGGCCCAGGCAGGGTGCAAATTGTTTCATTGTGTCCTGCAGGAGAGCTGCAAGAAGACACAGACAACTTGGGTTAGGCAGCCCTAGGATCCTTAGGAACACTGTGGCCAGCACACTTCCCTGGCATGTCCTTTTGGGCGCACCTCTGTGCCACATGGGACTGCGCATGGTCCCAAAGAGGCAGGGAAAGGCATAGGTGGCCCCATATTTGGTCTCCTGGCAGCCACAGCAAGCAAGTGCCCAGGAGGGACTGGTCCTGCCTTGTGAAGTTCCTGCAATGCCCTGCTCCAGTGAGCAACCCAGTCATTGAAACCTCAGCCCTGCCACTGTCCACCGTCTTTATCACCATGCAAGCTGTAATTAGACCCAAGGAGGCATGCTAACAGGGTGGACTGCAGGTAGCCCTCTGCCAGCAACCCAATGGGAGCTGGCAAGGCTCAGTGACAGCTTCAGAAACACAGGGGTATTGTGTGCCATGCACTGGAAAGGCACAACCTGCTATGCATGGTGAGATTACAAAGGCACTGCTCACATCTGTCAGCCCTCCAGAAACAGAGGCAGGGGCTCTGCAGGCTCTGCAGTGCTCTCTGGCACTGCAGGGGCATGGGGCAATGCAGGGATGCAGGGCAGCCACCCATCCATCACTGTGGGGATTCAGAGCACTGCCAATATACAGAGCTGCCTCCCATCCATCACTGTAAGGATTCAAGGCACTGCCAGCACTGCAGAAATGTCCATCCATTACTGCAGGGACACAGGGCAGGGACAGTGCAGCACTGCTTTCTCTGTGCTGTCAACCCAGCAGCACTACCAGCCTTGCACTGCACGATACAAAGGCACCACCCACCCAGCACTGGCAGGGATGAAGAAGGGCACTGCATTAGATGGATGTGGACCTGTTGCCCATGCTGCACTGCAGGGCAGCCACAGTCTGCAGGGCAGACCCCTGGCACTCCACAGCCCCAGAGTGCTTCGACGGTGGGCACAGCATCTCCCCTCTGATGAACTGTCACTAGGCAACCCCACACCCGGAGCCAGCAAAGGCTGCTCCTTTCGCTCACTGCAGACATGCTATTCCTTCCCATTTCCACCCACGACAGGCTGGGACACTGCATGTATGCACTGAGTGCCCACCCAGTGCCAACATCTACCGGCCCCACTGCAGATGCAGCTACAGAAGCACTGGTCCCCCTGCATTGCAGAGACATAACACTGCACACTTGCACCGTAGGCACACTGGAAACCTCCTCCCAGTACGCATACACTGCAGAGGCAGTGCAGGGCGCACTGCCAGACCCACAGACACTGTCCTCTGCACCAAGCCACAGGCCCCTGCCCAGTGCTGTACTTGGCCACCAGCTTCCTCAACCCTCACTTGCTGTTCTGGGAACACACCCTCCTCCAGAATCCAGGCTCACCCCTGCTGAGCAGGAAGAGAGCCCAGTTATTGAGTGCCCAGAAAGGCCACCAAAACAATAGCCACAAGCATCTGCCGTGGCCCCACAGTAACAGCGAGCTGTCCCACTCTCCTCACATCCCCGTCTCCATCACCTGTACCCAGCCTGTGGGATGGGTGAGTGACACTCCATCAACCCTCCATGATTGGAGCACATAGCAAGTGCTTGATTCTGGGTTTCCCCAGCACTGTACAGATCCTCAACAAGTGGAGGTGTATCCTGCACTGTCCACCCTGGTACTTCTCATGAGCCAGCAGTTCAGAATCCTTCCACTCCTATGCATCCCATGGACAAGCATCTCGTAAGTGGCACAGAAGAGATGAGCATTCTCTCAGCAGGTGAAAATACATCTCTGCTCCTAGAGTTTAAACTATGGTCTTGAAACTTCTGCTCCCTTGCCCTGCCAGCATCCTTCATGCAGCGAAGAGTTATTTCCACATCCACAGCTATCAATAAAGGGGCTGTAAGCCAATACCTCTGAGCTGTATGTCTCCAAGAAGAAGGGATGAGGCAAATAAGACTTCTTCCATCCCCACATAGGGCTGAGGATGGAGGAGGTAAGAAGCTGAGCAGAAACACAACACAGCATCAACCCAGGCAAAGCCCAGCGGCATATGTGTGTACACACATACATGTCTGCATGGCACATGCATGTGTTCACATGTACGCTGTGAGCCCTTGGATGTACCCGCGCTTGCCCAGAGCACAACTGTAGGAGGAGACACACACATGTGCATGCACTTGTCCTCCTGCACCGAACACACATGTGCCTGCACAGCACAGACTGTGTGCTCATGCAGGGGGAGTGTACATGCCCTGGCACCACCAGGGTGTGTGCTGGTGTGGTGACACGCAGTGTGGAACATACTTGCACCATCTGCATGTGAATGTCTGCAGCATGTGTCTGCACACACACCACAGGCCCCACACCTGCCTTCATGGCATATCCAAACCCGCATTGAGCTCCATCACCCTATTGTGTGGTGCTGACAGGGAGAAGCCTGGCAGCCCTGGAGGATGCCCCAGCCAGGAGAGGCACCACTGCCTGCTGATGGACTGTTTACTCAAAAGTATTTGCACTAGGCTGGGTCATGGCTACCGATGACGTAAAGCCATCCTGACTAAGCCCTGGTGTGTGGTGGAAGATCGCAGGTAAAGGTGATAAGTCCCAGCACAGGGCGATGCCTCATATGGCTCTGACTGGACTGGGAGGGAGGGCCCCAGGAGCTGGAAATGCAAGGAAGCCTGTGCCAGCCTGAAGGAGGAAGGGAGTCACCTAAGGGTGCCCAGCACCCACACTTCCTGCTAAAAACATAAAAGAGGACTGGAGCCTGAATCCAAGCCCCATTCCCGTAGGTGAAGGAAACCTCCAATGCAGGGGAGGCTGGAGGAAGAAAGGGGCTGGGAACCTTTGTGGACTGTGGACCCAAGAGGGGCTGCAGGAAGGTGTGAGGGGCCCAAGGTTCACTGAGGCAAGGAATCCAACTCAGTGCCCTAAGGGTGCGAATGACAGAGTGCAGACAGAGAGCCTAGAGCTGGGTGTTAGGAGGAGGAGGAGAAGGAAGCTTCCACCAGCAGGGAAAAGCACGTCTGTGCAGGAGACAGAGGTTTCCCAGGGGCCAGACCAAGGCATCGGGATATTTTCCCATGGGATCTAGGGACCATCCCACTCTTTCTTCTCCTGTGCCAGGCACCTTTTCCGACCTGCTGGCAGAGAGCACACAGTACTTAAAAATAAAAACCCCTCCCAAAACAACTATTCCTCTGCACACACAATTCTCCCTACAGGGAGAGTGTGAGAGAGAGACTGAACCACATGAGAGAGGCGTTAGTCACGCTGCTTAATGCATGACTGGGAAGCTCTCCGAGGACAGTGGCATGCAAAATCCTACATTATTCAGCCATTCTCCCCTCCATAAAAAAAAACACAACTGAGCCCTAATGAGAAAGAGAGGTTATAAAGTGCCGAGAATTTAAGTAACTGCTCGAACAAGCCTGCACTCCCTGTGATTCCCACAGCCCCTTGGCCCCGTTCCATGGAAGGCAGCACCGCTGCGGGAATGGGCACCAAAGTCCACCCTCTTATTGCTCCCAAGGGCCGCCTGCGTGGCTCGGAGCCATGCTTACAAGTCTCTCCAAACCCTGCACTGAGCACACAAGTACTAATCCCACACACACAACCCCCCTCGCCAAGGTCTGCTCTGATGGTCCGAGCTGGAGCAACACTGGAGCGAGCAGCAAATGCTGACCATGGCTCCACTCCTAACTCAGATCAAGGACTAGGTTCTCAAAAAAAAAGGCAGCCGCTGATGTCCACTCCTGCACTGAAGACGGCGATGGGCTGAGTCCTGGGCATTCTGTGGCGCGTCCCACGGTTTCCCTTCCGTTTGACTGCCACTGCGGCTGCTCGGCATCGCTGCAGGCCCCGAGCCGGAGCACCCCGCAACAAGGAACCCCAACTCTGTTGTGAATAGATTTACTCCCCAAACAATCTCGTAGGAGCCGCACAGTGATTGAAAGAGAGCAAAGCCCGGGGTCTTCCCTCCTTCTGCCTTTTTCTCCACCTTCTTTCCAACTCGGGCTGCTAGCCAGGCAGAGACCTGTAAGAGCCTCCCCAGGGCAGCACACCTCGTCCTCCCACCCTGGGGTATCCCCCCATCCTGTCAACCCCCCAACACCATCCTGCCCTGAAGGGAATCCCTAGGGTGCGGCAAAAATTTCTCTGGCCTGAAACACCCCTGCAGTACCCTGTAGGGCTTTGGGGAGGGGAGTATTGGGGACCCCCTACCTTGCAGGGTGCATCCCCACCGACTGGGAGTACGGATGGAGATAGCGAAGGGGATGCCCGAGCTGGGGCTCCCGCAGGCGGCACTGCTGGGCACCGAGCCCGAGGGAATGAGCGAGTGTTTCCCATCAGCCCGGCACACATACCCGCACAAACACACGGGAGAGCCGCTCTCCCAGCAGCAGCTACACAGACACTCATCGTCACGTACCGGCGGGGAAAAAACGTTAAGGGATTTTCTAAGGTGCGGGTGCGCACCCCTTGCTGACACACTCACGCAGAACCCCTTCTCCTATAACACCCCGCAACAAACCGCCTCCTGCGCCCCCCCCCTCCCCGCACACAACCGCAGCCCGCTCCGCGCCACACACGCTGCTCCTGTATCCCGCACACACACCCCGCCACCGACACGGGCAGGTTCGCTTGGATCTACAACTCCGCTCCCTGCTCATCCCAAACACACACACACACACAGAGGCACCCTTAAATCCCCATTCCCAGCCCGGCTCCCATCAAACCCGCAACTTCTCTCTCTCCCACGCACCAGCGCACTCCGGGCTCACCCATCCGCCGGTGTAAGGGGGGGAAACACAAAAACCCAGGGGAAAATAAAATAAACAATCCAAGGCGCTCCCCACCACACACCCTCACCCACACCGCAACCACCCCATAGACACCCCCCAGACACCCCCGCATCCACCCGCCTGCCCGCGCCGGGGCTGGCCCCGCACCGCACAACAAGTGGCAGCACCAGGCGGAACCGGGAACCAGAAGCTGCCTGCCACCACCGCTCCAGCTGCCCGCGAAGCCCCGTGGAACCCCACGCAGCCACGGTACCACACCCCGGAGCGGAGAGGTGCGGAGCGGGATGCTCGGTAGCGCCATTCCCCCAGCTGCCCGGCCCCGGGGCACCCCGCGCCTCGTCGTACCGCTCCGCGGCTGTCCGAGGCCTCTACCGCAGCTCTTACTTGAATGCGGTCGGTTCCGGGATCCGCGCCGACCCTCTGCGCGTTGATCCATCGCTTCTTCCCCGCCGGGGCCGGGTTCCCCCCCGACCCTCCCGGCTCCTCTCGCACGTTATCCACGGATAAAAATCAGGTTTAATTTATAAATAAAAGAAAATAAAAACGAAAGGGAGGGGGTGCAAAATAAATAAAATAAAATAAAATAAAAAAGCCCCGCGGGAACCGCCCCCCCCTCCCCCGGACTGCGGCTCCTCTGGCGGAGCGGCGGCGGCTGGGGCTGGCGGCA